>JADRCC010057895.1:0-11388 GCA_019843855.1 Hylomyscus alleni
TACCTTAAGTCAAAATTTCAACCTATGAAAAGTGAAAGAAAATCTTGACATGCCCCTCATGGAATTTCTGTGGTAACTACCTGGAATACTACATGTAATTTGCTGTAGATGGTGCATACAAAGTATTCTCTAATACATGATATGTCTCGTAGCAAACATTCTAGAAACAGTCTGGTATCTACTACCATTTTTTATTTTAGCTATATCTTGATCTTTTTTTTCTTACCTATAAAACAGAGATGATAGTTTTTATCTCCTGAGTTAATGATGTAAGAGCAGGGTAAAACACAATGTCTTTGCTGGCATTACTGACATTCTCCTTCAGACAATGAACAAGAGAGTTTATATCCTAGGCATTACAGCTTAGAGAGGAACAAGGAAAGACATGAAAATTCATATGATTTTATTCTGCTCCTCAACTTAAGGGGATTACTTAGCTTTTCCACAGTGAGGAGCAAGTCAAAATTACTGAAAGCTCTTTCTTATAATTCCAATAAGCCGTCTATGAACTACCATAAAATACAATATTTATTCAAATGCTATGTAATGTCAGTGTTCATCTGAACAATGTATGGAGAATGCTACATTTATTATTATTGTGTTTTGGATATTTGTAGTAGGGTTTTTTTAGTGGGAAAGGAGACTGATATGAGAGAGTGTGTAAACATGCCATATATACAAAATTATGGGTTTTATCCTTTTCTTTTATTGGATATTTTCTTTATTTACATTTCATATGTTATCCCTTTTCCCAGTTTTCCCTCTGGAAACCCCCTATCCTTCTCTCCTCCTCCTGCTTCTATGAGGATGTTCCCCCACCCACCCATCCACTGACTCCTCTCTGCCCTGGCATTCCCTACACTGGGGTACCAAGCCTTCACAGGACCAAGGGCACTTCCTCCCATGGATGCCCTACAAGGCCATCCTCTGCTACATATGCAGCTGGAGCCATAGGTCCCTCCATGTGTACTCCTTGGTTGGTGGTTTCGTCCCTGGGAGCTTTGGGGAGGGGGTCTAGTTGGTTGATATTGTTGCTTCTTCCTATGGGGTTGCAAACCCCTTCAGCTCCTTGGGACATTTCTCTAACTCCTCCATTGGGGATCCCTATGCTCAGTCTAATGGTTGGCTGCCAGCAACCACCTTTGTGTTTCTCAGGCTCTGGCAGAGCCTCTCAGGAGACAGCTATATCAGGTTCTTGTCACCATGCACTTCTTGGCATTCACAATAGTATCTGGGTTTGGTGACTGTATGTATATGGGATGAATTCCTAGGTGGGGCAGTCTCTGGATGTCCTTTCCTTCAGTCTCTGCTCCACATTTTGTTTCTGTATTTGAGTATTTTGTTCTCCTTCTAAGTTAAGAACACTACATTTATAATTTAATTCTAGTATCCCAGCATACTAACAATATATATTACGTACAAATGCACGTACGTGCACACACACACTCTCACACAGTGAAAAGGAGCCAGGAATTGGGAAATGGAACAACTAAATTAAGAAACTCCAACAGAAGAAGAGACTTGACTGTCTATTCTCTGCACAAACTTCAAGAGCATAGTTTGTTATAGGATTAACAGACTTTTCTATGTCACTTTCTTCCAAAACAATATAAACTATCAGAATAGACAGATGCAAATAGAGTCAGACATTTAACTGAAAGACATTATGCTCAAGGGCTCTTGTTACCTTTTTGGTTCCTAAGTAAGAGGGATTTCAAAATTCAATTCTAATCCACCACAAATGTGACTATAAAGGTATGAACAAAGTAAGCAGCTGGAAAACAAGCTAAAGCCTCAAGTTTATCTCTTTGTTCTGTAGTTTCACTTTGGAGAACATCCTCTTTCTGTGGTGAATTGTCTGGCAACAGTGGATACTCAGTCTGAAAAAGGAGAAAAAAATGAGACATGGAGAGGGAAAAAAAGTTGATTTCAGATAAAAGGTGTGGAAGTGTTCAGTGATAACTGCAAGAATCTTGCATATTTTATACAGTTTCTACTCAATAAGAGGCCACAAATGGGCTATTTTGAGAAGTGTTTTGTGAATCTTGAGCTGCATTTTTGCAAAATGTCTTGGTTTAGACGAACAAAAGTACCTTCTGCATATATGCAAATAAGGACAAGTACAAACAGAAACTTTTTATCGTAATAAAAATTCAATGTGACACATTAAGCATCTGGATAGAAATTTCTCCAGCTGCATGGCTTGTACTTTATTGTAAGCATAATAATCATTTCAGCCTTAGAAGTGGGACTCAGAAGTATACAGAGAGCTTTTAGTGGAATGCCACAAGATCAGTTAATGGCCATCTCTTGAATGTCTGAGCAGGAAAGAAAGAACATGTATTTAGACAGTGTACCAGAAGAACATTCTCTCAGCACCTAACAAATATAATCTTGAAAACTTGATTTGTCACTCATTATTTGAATCACCCTCTAAGAACGATGTTATCTTTGGGGTCCTAGATTCCTTATTCAAGAGCTAAGTATACTATGCTGTATATCTCCTAGAACTGTACATAAGTATTGAATGTAATAAAACATGCAATGTAGTCCTGATATAAATTAAGCCAGAACATGGCAATTAGTGCCTGTTATTTCTACAAGCTTGCAAAGGAAGATATTCAGATTGGAATAAACAGCAGTTTGTAATGGGATTTATAGACGAGGTACATATTGTTGACACTTCCATTATGTACTTTACGATGAATACCTCATAAATAGTAAAGATTACAAAATAACATTGAAATAAAATATTCTAAAAGGACACCATGAACCTGAATTGAGTGTGAGTACAGCATTACAGTCTCAGTACGCATAACATGTCTAGCTGCTATCACAAACTACCACAGATAGCTTAAAACTGGAAAGTTATCCTCTCACAGTTCTGCAGGGCAGATGTCTAGGAAAAAGCCATGAAAGAATTATCTTCTTCTACCATGTCTCTAGGACTTTCTGATAGCCTTTTCTCTCTGCAATCTTGCAAGGCATCCCTTCTCTGGGTTTTTGTGTTGTACTTCCTTCTTCTAACATCTCCAAGAACCATTCTAGGTACTTCATGTTACCTTAATTCTCACGTTATAGGCTATATTTAAAAATTTTATCACTGAATGCTACATTGTCTAAATACATGTCCTTTCTTTCCTGATCACACATTCAAGAGATGGCCATTAACTTGAGTGTTACACTAAATGCTCTCTATATACTTTTCCATCCCACTTCTAGGACTGAAATGATTATTATGCTTACAATAAAGTTCAAGCCATGCAGCGAGATGCTCAGTGTATCACATAAAAGGTGTAGAAATGTTCAGTGATAAATGAAAGGGCCTTGCATATTTTATACAGTTACTACTCAATAAAAGACTACAAATGGGCTATTTTGAGAAGTGCTTTGTGAATCTTGAGCTGCAGAATGTCTTTGTTTGGATGAACAAACATGTATTCTGCATATATTCAAATAACAAGTATGAACAGAAAATTTTATTGTAATAAGATTTTGCAAATTCATAATTCAACTTTTGCTATAGGATAAAAAAGTGATACCAGTGATATAATAGGTAGCTACTAATTAAGTAATCTTACTTGTAAACATATTTATAATTTTTTGAGAATCCCATAAGTCATGCAAGGCATTCTGAACATATTCACCCCAACTTTTACCAATAATTCCTTCCAGCTCAATTCCCCATTCATACTCCTTCCAAGATTTCAAGAGTTCTGTCCTTTTTTTGTTTGCTTGCTTATAATCAACTGATCCTTATTTGTACTGCCTATATACTTACGGTATGATGCCATCCAACAGAGGGCATGGTCAGTCTACCAGGGATCATTCCCTTAAAGAAAACTCACCCACCCTGACTCAGAAGCAATCAACTGTCAGCTTTTCTGTTAATCTCAGGGGTTCTTGTGTTCTCATATGCTTCATGTTGAAAAATTAACTAGCCTTTTCTTGACCAAGTCTTGTGCTAGCATGCTGATAATATTGCTGCCCCCATCCATAACGGTCCCTGGAGATTTGGGATATGTGATGTAGATATCTCATTTGTGTCTGACCACTCCACAGATACTAATGATATTATTCTCTACAGTTTGACTAATTTTGAATTGTTGTATTTACTATCAACCACTACACCATTAGGTCTTATGAAAGCTGGTCAGTAGAAAGTAAAGTTCTTGTCAGTATAAACTATATTTTTCCATGTTTTAGAGTAGAAATGTGAAGGAACTTCAAAGTTAATAACTTAGAATGCAGTTATGATGTTAATGACAATAGTATACATTGTCTGAGAAGTCTGTAGACAATCTAAGACAACAAGTCTAGGAGAATGCATCTGTACTTTACACTGATCTTTATGTTTATAATATATGGCTCTTAGTAAAGTCATTATCTCCTGTTTTACAGTAACTTCAATTAAACATATGTATGTGCATATATATATACATATATATGCATATATATGCATGTTCTAGTTATTATGAATGGAACAGAAATGAATATAGATGAGTACATGTCTCTACAGTAGAAAATAGATTTCTTTGTGTATATGGCTAGGGGTGGTACGGTTGAATCACATGGTAGATAAACTTCCAACTTTTTCAAGGAACACCCCCACTGATGTTTTCACAGCAGTCACCAGAATGTATTCCTAGTAACAGTATATACATTTTTTAAATTATCACCAATCTGCATTTCTTGTCTTTTGTTACCTTAATTTTGGACATTTAATGAGGGTAAGATGAAATCTCATAGTAATTTTAATGTACTTTTGATTTGAATTTACATAATTTTTAAGGAAGTTGAATATTTTTAAAAATATCTCTTAATTTTCATTTCTTCTGAGAATGCTATTTTCATTTTCACAGAACTTATATTTACAGATAAATGTAACTCTCACTCCTCATCATAGAAAATTATTTTTCACAACAGATGGAGTCTATTATAGAGATCTAGAACTGGTCAAAATGTAGGAATAAATGACAACAGTATGATCAATTGCAACTGATATACAAGCAACAAACTCCTACACCTATGACTCAGGGAAACAACTGAAGATGAGTAGAAAGACTGTATGATCAAATGACTAAAATGTCTGCTAATGTCTCAACAATATAATCACTTACACAAGATCCTAATGATGCCAACACCATATGACATGCCATACCACATGGCAATACCATAGACAGATGAAATTTCACAATGGAGAGCTATATATGTCAATGGTTGCTGAGAAAAGGAGCATCAATTTTCTTCAGGGAAGAATTCATTCACAGTTTGTCAAGTAACAAGTGCTCAGCCTTGGATATTTGTACATACAAGCAATTCTAAATGGAGTCAGTGTGTAGCACATAGACATGTGCAAACATAGATAAGCAAATATGCTTATGTGTGTAACTAATAATTAAGGAAGAAATCATGAATCAGGAAATGAGGACTAGAAGGAAGGGCTGGCATAGTGTAAATTAAGTATTTGTGTATTAAGTTCTCAAAAAACAATACCAAAAAAGAAAAGCAAACTAAAAAAAAAATCATGTGGAATCAAAAAAGACCTCAAAAAAGCTAAAATAATCCTAAAAATGAAAACACTGCTAAAGAGTTCAACATGTTTTCAAGACATATTATAGAGCCAAATCAATAAAAGCAACATAGACTTGATAGAAAATCATATATATTGATCTAAAGAATAAAATTGAGGGTCTATAAATAAGTGTACACATCTACAGCTCCTAGGTCCTTAACAAAGGTGAGAAGAAAACCCATTGGAGAAAAGAAAGCATCTTTAACAAATATTGCTGTTGAAAAAGTAAAATGCTACATGTAGAAGAATGAAATGTAATACTGTTTCCCCCACATACATATCAATTACAAATAGATAAAAGATCTGAATATTAAAACTATAATTCTAAATCCTCTAGAAGAAAGAGTACAAAATTATTTTGAGGTTATAGGGTTATCAAAGGAATTTTGAGTAAGATCCTAATTTCCCAGGAAAACCTGAGACTAGGGAACTAGAAATTGACTGAAGAGGCAGTTCACAGAATGGAGAAAAATCCTTGGTAGCTTGGTTTGTTATGGTTGTTCTTGTTGTTCTTGTTTTAAATCTTAACTTGTTTGAGTTCAAGTGGAGATTCATGGTGAGATTGGAAACAATCTTGAGATTTCCATCTCTGCAGGTCTATTTTTCTAGCCACACATGTATTTCCATAACTGTCCATCTCTTACTAAAACATTTAAAGATCCATCATTGTGCCTTTCCTCAGAAGGTATGAGATATTTTATGTTACCCATATACTAATAAAGGAAAGCATATCAACATACCTGCTTTTTTGCTTATTCTATCTTTACTTTGTTTAAATCAGTATAATTACAGACAATATTCCTCTGTATTTTCTCTATACCTGACCCTCTCTTAATTCTGCTGAACTACTACACATAATGAGCTCACTAAAATCCTATTCTAAAGAGCATCTTGAAGGCTATCTGCAAGAAATGAGGCAATGAATGGCTCTCGTAAACACATTACAGATAGATTTTCTCACTAATGAAATGTGTTGAATTATATCATTTTTCATAGAAATAAAAACTGTCAAACAAGATAAATAAGAATTTAAATATAAAAACAGTATAATATTAAACTAGAGACAATCCTGCATTCAAAGTTAGCTATTATAGAATGTATACCATAGACATGGAAACTGTTAAGTATCAACCGTGATACAGAAATGAGTCACCAAAATGTTTAAAATATACTTGTAATCTTCAAAGAATCATGGAAATGCCAGACATATTTTGGTAGACAAAATAAATAATCTGATCTGGCTTGTCTCTATCTGACCCTCTGTAGTTTTTTGAAGAATAGTCTTTACAAGTGTTTTTCAAGATAAAGTATTAGAATCTAGACTTATTCTTCCTGTTTTGTTTATTTAGACTTGAATTTTATTGCATGCTCTAATCAATATAGCATGAGTGTAATTATTTTCTAGGATAACAAACCTCTGAAGGAGCATATATTATATCCTGCCCCTGTTTTTTAAAATGCATATAAAATACGATGGTAATTATAGTATCTGTGCATAGAGTTACCTGTACTTTATGGAGCATGTTCATGCATATTGATCTACTTAGTAACTTTATTTTGTACTCAAAACTAAATCTCCAAGCTAAATTTATTATAGGTTTTATACAGATATCTGAATAATAGAACAACATGTCAGAGACTGCTAGGTTAGCAGTCAAAATATATTTTCTACTTCTTTTCCAATTCTAAATTTTCAATCCAACTTTTTTCAGAGCACTGATATGCCTATTTTATATGCCCCATTTTTAATATGTTATAAGCATTTTTGGAGTAAAATATCTTTAAAAAGTAATTAAAAGAGGTTATAAGAAGGATCCATTCTTAAAGGATGTTAGCATCCACTCTTTTTCTACTAATTCTAGATTTTATTCTATAATTTATATATCCTTTCCTTGATTGTTAAAAACTATTAAAAATCTCTTACCTAGTCTTACATAGGATGTCAATGAACCCTGTGGAAGAGGGGAAGAAAAGATTGCAAGAATCAGAGAGTATGGAAGACACCAGAAGGTCATGGCTCAATGAACCTAAGTATGGCACATGTGAGCTCACAGAGCTTGCAAAAGCAATCACACAACATGTAGGGGTCTATACCAGTTTGTCTCTGTATATGTATGGCTGTTAAGTTGATTTTTTTTTTGGCGACACTCCTAACAGTGTAAAAAAGTGTGTCTCTGAATCTTTTGCCTGCTTTTAAATTTCTTGTCCTCCTATTGGTTTGCTTTGTCCAGCCTCAATGTGGGTATTTTCACCTTTTCTTATTGAATATTTTTTATCCTGTTTGACATTGCTTTTGAGGTCTATTCTTTTCTAAGGAGTAAATGGAGTGGAAGTGGATGTAGGGTAGATATTGGGGGAGCTGTGGGGTGTAAGTGGCAAGCAAATTCTTGTTGGTGTGTATTGTATCAGTTTTAAATTTTAAAGGATAAATCTAATGGTAAGAACTGAGTTTCTCTGATATGAAATACTTTCTAATAAGATTGTCACTTGGATAGTTTCTATGGATTTTAGAAAAGAACATAATTCCCTTCAAATAGATTTACTATTCATTGACTGCCCTAGGCACATTTCTTTGAAAATATATTACAGTGATTTTGATGGCTTTGCAATTGTCAATATTCATATTGAAACATAATTGAGAACATGATGGGACTGAGAAGTGATGAAGTCTTCATGAGATCTAATTCTCAAAACTCTGCCTGAGAACTCTGGCCCTATAGCTTCTTTCTTCATGTTAGGTCCGAATCTATGCTGGCTCTTGTCTCTGATCTTGGTGCCAATATTACTTTCAGTATTGGAGAATTAGGAATAAAGGAAACCTGGCATAATGTCCAGCTACTCTGACCTTAAATAATTGCTAATCATGTTTTAGTTGTCTACCTCAATGCAATCTTTTTTGCTGCTATAAGTAATAAAACTTCTGTGCTATGGAACTTGGTCTTGAAAGACAAAGGTAAAATAAAATTAGAGAGTCATAGTTATACATTTCTTGCAAATATATATATGCAGGAAACCAAATAATAAAACCTCTGTGCTATAGAACTTTGTCTTAAAAGACAAAGATAAAATGAAATTAGAGAGTCGTAGTTATACATTCATTGCAAATATATATAAGCAGGAAACTAAGAAAGAAGTACAGAAAGACATTCATTGATTCATTATTCTGCACTGAGAACAAAGACTCATAAATGGGATAAGTTTCTATTAACAAATACGTTACATTCCAAAACTCAATGGTTTATATATAACAGATGTATTCTATGGGTTCTACCACACTCCTTATAGGTGAAGGTACAATGGAAGAGAACGGGAGAAAGGGCTCATTACTGTGAACATTACATTACAGTGAATGACACCAAGAAAAAAATCAAACTTCTCAGCTATTCAAATAAGAGGATACACAGGACAATTAGAAATGATATCACTTGTGAGTTGGATAAAATTATACAATATAAGATGTTTCTCCAGGAATAGTGAGAATTTCCATTTTACTGATAGACCATGGGTGTTTATTACACTTGAGAGCTATAACTTTAGTAAATTGCCTATCCTAGAAGTCAAGATTTCCCAATTATGTTCCATAAACTATCAGCAAGCTCCAAATAGAGGATTAAGGAGTCAGAGCTGTGTTTTCCACTCAGATTTCTCTACCTAGACTATGAGGCCGAACAGTAAGCTGTCAATGCTTGGGACTGACACTTCAGAATTACACTGCAGTGCAGCAGAAGCAATTAGAATTGTCTGAAAACCAGGGTCTACCGTTTATTAGTCCTCTGGTGGTGAGAAAGTTCTTTAAGCCCTGTGAATCTATTTTGTCACCTTTGCAATAAGACTTTTATATAACATTAGATAAGAGAGCAGAAATATTAGTATACTGTAAATTGTTACATATTTTATTATGTTAATATCTCCACCAACTGTAGTCCTGGTATGAACTCATTTTTAATGCTGAAATATAAAACTTACAGCTCTCTTGGTAAACATCACAAGAGTCAATATATAGTACATGGAGAACAAATCCAATCAAATTGTTAAGCCAAGAGAAAAATTGAAAATCTCGTTCAAATTAACACACTGGAATCCAAATTAATTTCAGGAAAAGAATAAGATTACAGGGGGTCAGGGTCATATTTGGACAAAGATTGTTTGAACCGAATCAGGACTTCCATAAATAATCTCATGAAAAGCTTATATAAGATATAATACTCTATTGTTCAATAGTAATAGTTAACCTGAAGGGGAATAATGTCACTCTTACAAAAGATTTTTCAATAATTCAAAGAGATATAAATAATTGATATGCAAATGCACAGTCATAAATGGTTTTCTAATCCTCATATAGATTCTAAGCTTAATTAAGAGGTTAACATAAATGTTATAAATAATGTCTGAGACTTAAAATTACCTGTAGAAATTTGAAAATGACAGAACCATTGATAATTACAATACAGAACAATGACCAACACAGAAAAGTACTTAAATTTAAGCATACTTTAAATGAGAGAATATGATAGAGGAAGCAGAGAAAGAAACATTACTCTCTGTCTGGAGTTATGAGAAAATCAATATAAAAGATGTAAGTGTTGAAAGATGATGTAAGTTTCCTTTAGATGTGAGGTTTTAGCTTTGGCTTGCAAGCAAGAGTAAGGACTCAAAAGTTGGCTCAAATAATTTTCTAAAGTAAGTTAATGAATGTGATAATAAGCAAACTTTGAAACCTGCATTATCCCAGGCTAGTTGCATAAACATGTAACCCCACCTGCTCAGGAGGTTGAAGTAAGAGGATTACAAGTCCTGTAGTCTGAGCTACCAAATATATTTAAATATAGTCTGGGCATTTGAGCCATGTCCTGTGTAATAATAAATAAAACAAAAATAAGTCAGTAGCCAAGCACTTTCTTGGCATGTTAGTGTGTCTAGATTTAAATCCCAGTACCACTGATTAGTGAGTTAATAATTAATTATATTTAATTGAATGAAATTAAAAGGTATAAACCCGAATCCAATACATGTCTTAGTATTCTATGTGTACCAACTAAGTGTCTGTAGTTTCCAATATACATTATATACCTTTTCCTCTTCTGTGATAAAATACTCTGATAGAATCACCTTAAGGAAAAAGTTTATCTTTGCTCAAAATTCAAGATAAAATGCACACGGGCAGGAAAGTCAAGAAAGGAACTTGAGGTCACACTGTTTCCAGTGAGTAAGAAGAAGGAGATGAATCTATGCTTGCTGTTCATCTTGCTTTCTTTACTTTATTGAGCCCAGGATATACTGTCCAGTGAATGATCTTGCCTGCAACTGACATTAGGTTTCCATCATCAATTAGTTTATTTAGCCCAACAGACTTGTCTAGAGGCTTTTCTCCCGGGAGATTTTAGATCTTCTTAATTTGATAATTAACGATATCCATAACAAACTATGCCCCCTTCTTCATTCATGTTCTCTTGACCTGAGGAGTAGAGATTATATTATAGATTTCTTATTTGCAAGTGATACTCAATGGTCATTTATTTTCTGAATTTTGACCAGTTGTGAATCTCTGTAGTAGCCTCTATCTGTTTCAAAAGAAGATTGGTGATATTGCATCTGTGAACTTTCAGCAAGACTCTTGCCTGCACAAGGTCTGCAAAGACTATCCTGGTAAACAAGTCAACAGTCACAGAAGAAAATTTCAGAAGTCCCCAACCTTTGGCGAATACCTACAGGCAGTCAATAGCTCATTAGGAAAGGAGAACTAGCGAGTCGTGGTGATGCACGCCTTTAATCCCAGCACTTGGGAGGCAGAGGCAGGCGGATTTCTGAGTTCG
>JADRCC010058092.1:0-10730 GCA_019843855.1 Hylomyscus alleni
TGTGTGTGTGTGTGTGTGTGTGTGTGTGTGTGTGTGTGTGTGGTGTATATGATATATGGTGTATATGTATGTATGTGATCTGTGTATGTGTATATGTATGTGTGTATATGTGAGTGTGTATGTGTGGGGGTGCAGTGCTGAAGATAAAACCCAAGGCCTCTTACATGGAGGCAACCCTTCTACTAAGCTCACTGTGTTCAAGCAAAGGTTTCCATTTCCTTGATCACTTGGTACTTTCCAGAGAAAGTAGGGACCCTGCAGGAGGGACAGGACTTCCTGCTTTGTCCTTTAAACACTTCTCATGAACTTTAGGTCTCTGTGTTTATCAATTGCAGGTTATGTGGGTTCCTGTTTGTTTGTTTTTTTGTTTCTAAGATAGGAATTTAATATGTAACTCTGGCTGTCCTGAAATTCAAATTCACTTCATTGTGAGCATTTATTGAGGAAGTGTTTGAGTGCCAGGCACTGCCCTAGGGACACATCAGTACACAAATAAGAGGTCTTTACACTGGTCAGATTAGTCATAGTAGGGTCTGTGTTAAAGTACCTGCTGTCTTGGTCACTCACCACCCTCCATCCTTTAACGTTTCTATAACTGCGCTTAGTGGAGAGAGGAAAGAAAAACCATAGGGATAGTTTGGCAGAGCATGATTTGGAGATATTAGAATTGTTTAGGCATGGTGGAAGTACATGCCTGTAATCCCAGCATCTGGGAGGCAGAGGCAGGCAGATCTCTGGGTTCAAGATCACCCTAGCCTACATATCAAGTTCCAGGGCAGCCAGGGCTGCATAGTGAGGCTGTGTCTCAAAAGAACAAACAACAATTAGTAGGCCATGTTTGTACATCAGTATTGTTTCAAACGGTCAGGAACTGCTCAGGAGAGATGCCCATAATCCTATCAAAAAACATTAATTGGGAAGTTGGAAAACAAGTTCTGTGGCAGTGGATCTGTATCTTGGAGTAATTTCTGTAAACCCTTAGTGTTTATGCTTTTTAAACTTATAAAGTTCTGGAGTGTTTGTTTTGGGGGTTGTTGTTGTTGTTGTTGTTGATTGGTTCTTGTTGTTGTTGTTGTTGTTGATTGGTTGGTTTGGCTGTTGATAGGATGGAACCGTTTCTGCCTCTGCTTGAGAACATATTCTAATTTTAGAAATAAAAGCATCTATTGATAATACGTATTTAATGAGATCTTTTCCATTTGTTCTTGAAGTGCTCCAGGGACAGGTTGTCCAGTTCAAACTCTCCGACATCGGAGAAGGGATTCGAGAAGTAACTATTAAAGAATGGTAAGTTAGCCTCGAAGTAATTGTAAGTCAATGGAAAATTAATTGAATGTACAAAAAGTAAGACTCAAATTGAGAAACTTCTTTGCCAATTTGCTGGTAGCAGAAGTCATTCCACAAATAACTTTCTTTGATGTGATTTATTAGTGATTGTTACTTTATTTTATGTATACATGTTTTGCCTGCAAGTATGTCTGTACCCCATGTGCATGCCTGGTGCCCTCAGAGGCCAAATAGGATATAAAATTCCCTGGAGTTACAGATGGTTGTGAGCACCCATATGGTTGCAGGGAATTGAACCCTGTGCCCTTAATGGCTGAGCCATCTCTCAAGTCCTTGTTTCTTTCTCTTAAAAAAAAAAAAAATCCTTTAACTATTTTTTACTTAAGCTAAAAAAAGATTGATTTCTAAGAGATGGTAAATTGATATAAAACCAGGACAGCACAACAATCAGATCTCACACCCTGAGCCTACAAACTAGATGCCCCGCCTCTGAGCCACAACATGCAGCCCACCTGGAAGAGTCTAATGTGTGAACTCGCACTTTCCTTCCTAATGTTTTAAAGTGATCCTGTCGTCTAACTCTCTGTAATCAACCTGGCTTGGTACCTGGCAAGGTAAGCCTTGCCTGTAGGCTTACAAGAGGCATTTACCTGAAAGACACAGATCAAAAAATTCTCCTGAGCTGGGCGGTGGTGGCTCACGCCTTTAATCCCAGCAACTTGGGAGGCAGAGGCAGGTGGATTTCTGAGTTCGAGGCCAGCCTGGTCTACAGAGTGAGTACCAGGACAGCCAGGGCTACACAGAGAAATTCTGTCTCGAAAAAACAAAACAAAACAAAAAACAAAAAATACAAAAAAAACTCCTGAAAACCTAAAAATCTAGGACTGGAGAAATGATTCAGTGGATGGGAGTGTGGGCTGCTCTTCCAGAGGTCCTGAGTTCCTCAATTCCCAGCAACCACATTTAGCAGCTCACCTGTAACTTCATCTCTAGGGGATCTGCTTCCTCTGGTCTCAACAGGAAACCACACAAATGTCCTCATACTTACATGTCCCCCTACAATTAAAACAATAACTTTAAAAAATTATATAAAAAATTATATATATTTTAAAACTTTTAAAAATTATATACTATAGATAGATACATAGATGCATGCATGCATATGTACATTCATACATACACACATACATACATGCTCGATACAAAAGGCAGAAACCCTCTACTGCCTTTGACATTTCTCCATCCTTTTGTGTCTTTCATCTTCGGAGAAAAGATACGTCTTGGCACTGCACTGAGTTTTAAAGGCTTTTAGGAAAAGCGGTTATGATGACTAATAGATTTCTCCACCACCGTAGTTTTTACTTTTTTCTCTTCAGGATAGGCTTTTGCACTATAGCCCAAGCTAGCCTCAAATATTGCCATCCTTCTGCCTCAGCATCCTGAGATCTCAGTGCTGGGTCACTTGTTATGTGCCATTGCTCGGGGCTCAAAAATTCCTTAAAGACCTGGACTGGAGCCGGCAAATGTCATTTTGTCTACTTAGCATGCTTTGCTTCGTAAACAGCCTTCCGTACAGGGAGGGGGCTTGCCTGGCAATGTGTGCCTGTGGAGTGAGCCACGAAACTAGCTAGCTGCCCCATCTGCGGAGCCACTGTCTCTCAACTACCAGCCTTAAGAAAACTTTTCAACTTTTTTACTTAACCTGTTTGAATATTCCTGCATGTATGTGTGTGTACCACATCCCTGGTACCCAGAGATAACAGAGGATGGTGCATCTCTCTCTACGCCCTCAGGCAGAGTCAAGTAACAGTCATGGTTGTCCCAACCCCCAGTGGCCGCTCACATGATTAAAATGCAATGTCTTGAAAACGCCCCACCCTCTTGAGGGCTGTGTACATTTGACTTGTTGATGTTTGCTTCAAGACCAATAATAATCTTTCTAGACTAAGACATTTTTAACACTTCTTACTTTCTATCTTTTTAAATTTTGTAGATGTATGGGCATAGTAAAGGGGTTAAGGCTCTTAGAAGAGGGAATTTTTTTTTTTCCTAATGAGAATCTTAAGACCAGGCTTGGTTTTCCCAGCTTCTTTGAAGGGTGTGGCTGGAGGATCTCAAGTTTGAGGTAAGCCTGCACTACACAGAAAGAATCTGTCCCCCTTACTCCAAATTTAATAGTTTGGTTTTTTATCTTTTATCTTTTATTTTTTATTTTTTGTTTTTTTTGTTTTGTTTTGTTAGGTTTTTTTTGAGACAAGGTTTCTCTGTATATCTTTGGCTGCCCTAGAACTCACTCTGTAGACCAGGCTGGCCTCAAACTCAGAAATCTGCCTGCCTCTGCCTCTCAAGTGCTGGGATCAAAGGCGTGCACCACCACTGCACGGCTCTTAGTAGTTCTTAAAGGGTGAGTGTGTTAGACACTAGTTTTAGATGTTTTAGTTCTGGAAAGACATTAATTTTTCCTAAGGATTTAATTTTTGTGCGCGCGGGCGCACACACACATGCAGGTGTTCTCAAAATCAGCATCATAAAAGACCTCAGAGCTGGAGTTCCAGGTGAGCACCAACCACCTGATGTAGGAGCGGGGAACCAGGCCTGGGCTCTCTGCAAGAGCAGCTTGTGCTCTTCACCAGTGAGCCACAGCTCCAGCCTCTGATGGAATATTTTTAAGGGTGATCTTTTCCTTCCACTCGCTCATTGAATATATTGTCTCTCTACCTTACAGAATTCTTGTTTTCTGATTAAAAAGCACCTGTTAATCTCAGGTACCTTTCTGATAAAGATGAGTGGTTGTTATCTTGATTTCTAGATTCTTTTTGTCATTTTATTTTGATGTGTGTGTGTGTGTGTGCTGATGCTATCTTTAAGTTTATCTTTGGAATCAACTTCTTGCATATGCACATCAATTTTAGAGCCAGTATTTATTTTATTTTTTTTTAAATTATCTCATATACTTGAGATTATAATACATCATTTTCCCCTTCCCTTTCTTCCCTCCAAACTCTCCATATACCCCTCTCTGCTCTTTTTCAAATTCATGACTTCTTTTCATTAATTGTGTTTTATATGTGTGTGTGGGGGTATTCATTCATACATACGTACATATAATTTTTAGATACAAAAATAGAACCTGCTCAGTCTATATAATGTGACTTGTATTGTGCTTTCAGAGCTTGTCATTTGGTAATGGATACCCACTGTACTCTCCCTGGGGAGCACCGCCTCTCCCTCTCTCTGCATTCCTTAGTCGCCTGTGCTTCTTTGCAGGGTGGAGTCCTCACAGTTTTCCTGTGGACTTTGGCGTGTCTATTGCTGTTGTCCTTGTTTAGCTCATGTTTAGGTAGCCGTGCTGGTGAGACGCTATGGGTGTAGCTTCTGACATTATTAGGAGACAAATCTTACAGCAAGTTCCATGATCCTCTGTCTCAGCACCTTTCTGCCCCCTTTGGCTCAAGGAGAGAAGGCTTAGTTTTGAGAGTGTTCTATAGATCTATCCACTGGGACTGGTCTCCGCACCTCTGCATGCTGACTGACTGTTGGTTCCTATCATGGTCTCTGAGAAGTTTCTTTGATGGGGAATGAAGATGCACTGACCTGTGCGTATAAGGACAAATGTTTAGGATAAAGCTAGAGGTTGTGCAGGTTTAGTGAAGTGGTGGCTGTTGCCTCTCCTCTAAGATCCAAAACTCACTAACCCTGGGTAGTCGTCTGGGTTTTTGTACTAGCCATGATTCCCCTGTTGTTGAGTGACCTTGAGTCTAATTAGGGAGCTGTTGGGAACCACGGGGAACCCCTGCTGCAGGCTTAGGGTTGCTGTGCATGCTGGTCTCTGTTATGGCTCACAGGTGTCATAGCTGCGTAGGACTGTTGCTTGCCTCCATCCTTGGAAGCTTGCATGACACCTTCTGGTACCATGAAAGCTAGTCCTCCCGGGGGAAGCATTCACTCAGGCGCCTCTAGGCCTGTGTCTGAAATGCATAGGTTTGATTCTGCTTTAGGGACTTACATTCCACCTCTAGGGGGCAACCAAGGGCAATAGCAATCACTAGTCTGTGATGTTGGGGGTCTCTTGGACAGGTCTGAGCAACACTTCAAAAGAGGCCTTCTCATGCCTGGCACTGGACTCTGGAAGGAGCATTGTCAGCCCAAATGGGAAAATTTCGTTTAAACTATTTATACACAGACTTATGGATATTACAGTGTTTATTTTGTTTTTGTGTTTGTTTGTTTGTTTAGGTAGGTAGTTAATAGTATCATTCCTTGTGGCCTTTTCAGTCATCCTTATTTTTACTGTACCTCTCTCCTGCTTTTGTATCTATCTCCTTCCCACCTCCCTAGTTCGTGCCCCTCATCTTTTCCAGTTTCCCCTATCAGATCCTGTGTGCCCAGCTGTTCTCTGTCGCTCCTGACTCTACCGCCCTCGCAATGACCCCTTTTTGTATTTCGTGTTTCTGTAGTTTTCTAGACTACGTACTCGTATCTGGAGAGTTGGAGCTTGAAGCCCCAGATCAAGGACAGCATGATGTCTGTCTTCCTGTGTCTGGTTCCCCTCAGTCAGTATAACATTTTCTAGTTCCACCCACTTACTGCAAAGGCCATGGTTTCATTTCTCTTTGCTGCTGAGCGGTGTTTCCAGGTGTACGAGTGTCTCATTTTCCTCATCCCTTGACCAGCTGAAGGACATTGGGTTGTTTCCATTTCCCGCTGTTGTGAACAGAGCAGCAGTCAGCAAGAAGCGTGCCGAGCGTGTGTCTGGGAGGTAGGGTATGCGGCGCCTTCGGGAAGGTGCCAAGGAGTGGTACAGCTGGCTCATGTGGTAGATTTACCCGAGCCTTTTGGGAATTCTCCACAGAGTGAGATTGCCAGAGGGGCCTAACCAGCTTGCCATCCCACCAACAGTGACCGGAGAGTTCCCTGTGCCCCATACTCCCTCTACTGCTCCTTGTCCTTGTGTTTTGATCTTTGTCACTGTGCCTTGAGTATGATGAGTCCTCAAAGTTGGTTTGATTTGTATTTTCCTAATTGCTACAGAAAATGAACATTTTTGTTGTTGTTGTTGTTGTTTTTGTTTTTCGAGACAGGGATTCTCTGTATAGCCCTAGTTGTCCTGGAACTCACTCTGTAGACCAGGCTGGCCTCAAACTCAGAAATCCACCTGCCTCTGCCTCCCAACTGCTGGGATTAAAGGCATGCGTCACCACTGCCCAGCGAAAATGAACATTTTTTAAAAATATTTTTTAGCTTTTTGTTTTTTCTTTCTTTTAAGAACTCTCTAAGTCCCAGCCCCACCTACCACCTTTTTAAAATAAGTTTGTCTTTTTGACTCTTTGTTTTTTGAGTTCTTGGTTTTTTGTTTTGTTTTGTTTTGTTTGGTTTGGTTTTTCGAGATAGGGCTTCTCTGTGTAGCCCTGGCTATTCTAGAACTCACTCTATAGACCAGGCTGACCTCAAACTCAGAAATCCACCTGCCTCTGCTTCCCAAGTGCTGGATTAAAGGCGTGCACCACGACCGCCCCCTTGTCAGATGTATAGCTGGCAAAGATTCTCTCCCATTCTGTGGGCTTCCTCTTCACCTAGTTGACTGTTTGTCGAGGTGTGCAGAAGCCTTTTATCTTATGAAGTCCCACTTGTCCCTTGTTGGCTTTCTTGTACCTTCTTCATGCAAGCTATTACCTGTGTTTTCTTCTGGCAATTTCAGGTTTAACATTTAGGTCATTATTTCTTAAAATAGTTCCTCCTCCCTCCCTCCCTCCCTCTCTCCCTCCCTCCCTCCCTCCCTCCTTCTCCCCCCTTTCTCCTTCCCTCCCTTCCTTCCTTTGTTTTTTTCAGACAGGGTCTCACGGTGTATTCGTGATCCCTCTGTGGCTCGGCCATCTGTGTGCTGGGACCCCAGGTCTGCACAGCCTTGCTTCTTGAGTTATCATTCTGACCCCGCGTCCTTCCTTCCCTCCTGAGGCCCCAGCATGTGTCTTCGTGTGCTCTAGGACATTGTCTCCGAGGCCTCAGTTGACTGAGCCTCAGATTCGCTCATTCTGACCCCGCGTCCTTCCTTCCCTCCTGAGGCCCCACATGTGTCTTCGTGTGCTCTAGGACATTGTCTCCGGGGTCTCAGTTGACTGAGCCTCAGATTCGCTGTTTCCTCTCTCTACCGAAGAGAATCTGCTGGTCAGCCTTCTCATACATTTTTATCTTACTCAGTCTTTTTATTTATTTTATGTATGTGAGTACACTTTCTCTATCTTCAGACACACCAGAAGAGGGCATCGGATCCCATTACAGATGGCTATGAGCCACCATGTAGTTTCTGGGAATTGAACTAAGGACCTCTGGAAGAGTAATCAGTGCTTTTAACCTCTGAGCCATCTCTCTACCCCATCTTACTCAGTCTTTAAGTGCAGAATTTGGTGTCTTTTGTCATGTATCCTTTGGTCACTTTGTTGCTATTTTCTATTTGACTGTACATCATTTTCCCAGTCTTCCTTCAGCTTGGGGGCATTATCTTTGTTTTTTTAAGACTGCAGCTGGACTAGGCAAAAAGGATGGCATTTGGGCAAGTGAAAAATCACAAAGTATGCCTACTGACGACATCACCATCATCCTTATCGTTATTTACTTCTAAAACCAGTGTTCACTCTTGACGTCTGATCAGAAGCTAATACAAGTTGAATATGGTTATCTGAGATGATAAGGACCAAAACTGCTTCAGATTTTGTATTGTAGATTGCAGAATTCTTGCTTAGGCCTTAGCATTTGAGCATCCAGAATCCAAGATTTTGAGCATTGTTGTTGGGACAGAAAAAATTTCAGATATATTTTCTAATTAGGGATGCTCATTACATACTATTATACAACAAGGAGAAAATACCACTCAAACATAACTTATTTAACAGGATAGAGAGATGGTTCAGCAGTTAAAAGCACTGGCTGCTCTTCCAGAGGACCTGGGTTCAATTCCCAGTACCTATGTGACAACTCCTTCCTCTTCCAGGGGATCTGACATCCTCATACAGACATACACACAGGCAAAACACCCATATACATAATTTAGAAAAAATAAGCAGATTGTTTAGGGGAGCTAGAGAGATGGCTCAGGGGTTAAGAGCACTGACTGCTCTTCCAGAGGTCCTGAGTTCAATTCCCAGACAGCTCACAACTGTCTGTAACTCCAGTTCCAGGGGATCTGATACTCTCACACAGACATACATGCGGGCAAAACACCAACACATGTAAAATAAGAATAAACAAATCACTTTTTAAAAAGAACTTATGTACCTGAATGTGTAATTAAACCTTGAGATAAAGGGTTTAGTTTAGCTTTTGTTTTGTTCTGTTTTGTTTTAGTTTTATCATTTGTTAGGGGTTTGTCTGAAACTCTGAAAACCTTTTCATCTCTTCTAAAATATTTCTTAGTGCAACATCTGGACGTCAAGTTTTAGCTAGATGACTTTTGATGTAACTTCAAGTGCCATTTACACGAACATGCAAGGGTGACGTGATCATGACTATTCATGTAAAAGCACCTGTGTTTCTCTCCTCTAGGTATGTAAAAGAAGGAGATACAGTGTCTCAGTTTGACAGCATCTGTGAAGTTCAAAGTGACAAGGCCTCTGTCACCATCACCAGCCGTTACGATGGCGTCATTAAGAGGCTCTATTACAATCTAGATGATATCGCTTATGTGGGGAAACCACTGATAGACATTGAGACAGAAGCTCTAAAGGGTAAGCAGGTCTGCTGCATTCGTTACTGCTTTCCTTTTGTTGCTGAATCCTAATATAAAATGGTCCCTGCCCAGCATGGTGGCGCACACTTATAATCCCAGACCTTGAGTGGTAGAGTCAGGAGGGTTGTGAGTTCGAAGCCAGCTTAGGCTACATAGCGAGTTTAAAGCTATCCTTCGCCTACAGAGAAACTCTGTTTCAAATAGGATAATTCTAAGTTATGGAATCTGGGTTGGAGATTTAGAACAGAAAATTAGGAAAACTGAAAAGATTTTTTGTGATACCCGATTTTTTTTTTTTTTTTTTTTTGAGCCAGGCTTTCTCTGTGTTAACAGCTCTGGCTGCCCTGGCCTTTGCTCTGTAGTTCAGACTGGCCTCAAACTCAGAGAGATCTGCCTGCCTCTGGAATGCTGGGATTAAAGGAGTGTGCCCTATCTGCACATACACCTACATGTCAAAAGAGGGCATCAGATCACACTATAGATGGGTGTGAGCCACTATGTGGTTGCTGGGAATTGAACTCAGGACCTCTGGAAGAGCAGTCAGTGCTCTTAACTGCTGAGCCATCACTCCAGCCCGTGATACCTGTTTATCTTTCAGTCCAATACCACAGCAAACCCTGTACAGTAAGACTTCATTTGCCTGATGTGTACCTTCTGGAAACTTTGATGTTCAATGAAGCAAGAAGCTCTCTCAGGAACTAGTGATTACAGTCCAGAACACTGGTCAGTAAGAACACAAACTGGAGTCTAGAAAAGTTAAATCTAACATAGTAGAATTGCAGGTTCATGTCTCAGATCTAGAGTCCTTCCTGGCTTGGCCTCTGTGCAGATGGCCAGTGGTGACACATCACAGCAGGACTTTGTGTAGGAGCAGGTGTCACCTCTGAGACCCAAGAGTGGAGGGAGAGCTCCAAGGTTACAGGAGAGAGAGCACACCTGTCATGACCTAAGGACAGCTCGCTCGGCCCTGATCCTTAGAAATTCCAGAGCATGTCTTAGTGTTGCCACCCCCAGGACCAACTTTCTAGTCACAGGACTCTGGGGGCCCTCAGACCATACCAAACCATAGCAGCACTGACATGTGTGTTCATACTTTTCTATAATGTACATGTACATTCTCCCTGGTGGAGGTTATGAAAGCCAAACTTCCTCAGAAGTAGAAGAGGGCAAAAAGAAAATGAATGAAAATGAAGAGACTATGAATTAGCAGCCCTGGCGCTTACACATGGATGTGACTAAAGGAAATTCATTATGAGAACCATACAGAGGAAAACAGAATGTTAGCCAGTCCCAGCCGTGGTAGAGACATGGCTTCCTATCTCAGAAGTTGGGTCTCCTGGAGCTGGAGTTGCAGGTAGTTGTGAGCCACATGGTGCTAGGAACTGAATCACAGTCCTCTGGAAGGCAATATATGTTCTCAACTCTTAGCCACCTCTCTGGCCCCTAGCCCAGCGTTTCGGGAGTAAAAGGAGAAAGATCAGGAGTTCAGGGTCATTCTTGGTTACTGTGTGAGTTCAAGGTTTGCCTGGGCTACATAAAACCTTTACTGAAAAACAAAACAGTACCAGACATTAGTTCTCCCTCTCTCCCTCTGTCTCTCTGTCTCTCTCTCTCTCTCCCCCTCTCCCTCTTCTCTCTTCTCTCTTCTCTCTTCTCTCTTCTCTCTTCTCTCTTCTCTCTCTCTCTCTCTCTCTCTCTCTCTCTCTCTCTCTCTCTCTCT
>JADRCC010058094.1:0-15322 GCA_019843855.1 Hylomyscus alleni
TTTTTTTTTTCCTTTAGGAACCGTGAGGTCTATTTATAAGTTAGAAATTTCCATTCATGCAACCCATGGTATTAACCTTGGTTGTCTATAACTCATTTAACAGAGTTCCTGCCTTAGAGTGCATTCACTTATTTAATTCAATCCACTGTTTTCTGAAAAGAAAGAAATGAGACATTTATTATTATTAATTTTTGGTGTTACTTGGGAAATTTTATTCAATAACAATGTTTCTCATAGGTTTATTGATGGGCTTTGTCTCTTGGCTGCCGATTCCTGGGCTTCGTGGCACCTTAGTTAAAAGGAGGCAATGCATAATTGTGAGATATTTTATTATAGAAAAGAGAAAAGAGGCTTGCCATGTGGAAAGAAAGAAAGGAGAGGACGGAGAGAAGAAAAGAAGGAAAGAGAGAGAGGGCAGGAAAAGAAGAGAGGAAGAGAGAAAGCAAGAGAGTAAGAGAGCAAGAGAGCAAGAAAGTAAGAAAGTAAGAGACAGGGGAGAGCAAGAGAGGAGGGTAAGAGAGAGAGGAGGGGGCAAGCTACCCTTTAAATTGTGTGAGGAGGGGCTATCTGTCTGTGGGGTAGGGCATGACTGGCTGTAGTCAGATGACTGGGCATAGGGTCCAGCTAGAATGCTGGGAGCTTGGGGCACTGTCTACATGACAGAACATACATCTCATGTAGGGGGTGCTGGGGGAGGTAGAACTAAAACCAGGAGCCAGGGACCCAGGAGGTGTAGCTGAATTCCTCCCATCCCTTGAAGACAGAAATTGCCCACTGGCACTGTGGGGTTCCAGACCTATACTCGACTGGGCCCAGGTTGCCTGAACAGACCACCACCCCATAGTTTATTAATTTCTTATTAATTTTTAAAGTTTGATTTATTTACATTTATTTTGGTAAAGAAAAATGTTTATTTTTAACATTCATGGGTAATTTTTACCATCAGGGTTATGTTTCAAACCTTTTAAAGTTTGGTTTTGTCTGTAATCATTTTGTTTATAGTACTCTATAAGGAAGATCACTGTGACCATTCCTGGGTGATGGGCTGTTCTCTCAGGCCTGTAGTTCTCTGTGAGGAAAATATCTGGCTCTTTTATTCAGAACAAAGCCATTCTACTTAAAGAGTAGATCTTTATTACATCCTTCCTTAGTATATCAAACAAAATCAGGAAAGAAATGCAAGGCAAATGTGGATGTCCTTTGTCAAAATATCAGAAGAATTGGGGTCATCAGTGACTTGAAAGCATCCATTGTTTTCTCCTCCAACCTTCAGTTCTATCGTAGTGGTTATTTTTAAAAAAGATAAATAATGTTCTAAATGAAATAAAATTTAAATTTAGGTAAACACTGTCTACCTAGCTGACATAGGGCACAGTTCCATTCTGCACAGTAGGTCTCTCTCTCTCTTTCTCATTTTCTCTCTCTCTCATTTTCTCTCTCTCATTTTTGCTCTCTCTCCATCTCTCTCTCATCTCTCCCTCTCTCTCTTCCTTTTTCACCCCTCCATCAATATTTTTAATTATTCTTCAGAATTTCATACATGTATACAGTGAAATATGATCATGTCTACCTTAATTCATTCCCTTCATCTCCTCACAAATGACTTTTAACCTGTTTCCTTATCATTGCCATTGCCTTTTTTCCTTTGGTATGTCTTATGACACCTAAGACGAACTTTTCCTTTAAAAAATCTTTACTATAGATTTTACTTTTTCTTCTTCTGAAACATAACTATTTTAGACATGTAATGAACTGACAGTTGGTCAAGATTTCCAGTGCCTATGACTCTGAATGTATTCAATCTTAGTAAGATGAGATAGTTATAAGAGGTGAATTTGGGATATATTTGCCTCTAATGAGCTGAATGATAACAATCTGGCTTCAGAGTTTGAGCTTTACAATAGTACAAAGTTAATAAACAATCAGAAGAAGCGGCATTCTAGAACATGAATTCTAATTTTTCACGTTCCTAATTCTATCAAATGCAGATACTTGGCCTACATATTCTATATATTAGATTTTCTTTAAGTTGCAGAATGATGACTTGCCTTCCTTGACTATGTTGCTTTATAAGTCTAAGACACAAGCAAAATTTATGCTACCAAGACTTCATTATAGTTTCCAAAGTATTTAATATTTAAACCATAATATTGGATTTTATCAAGTTTTATCAAGTCAGTTTTACTATGTGTGGATGCTTAATGCAGTGAGATACTGTAAATATGAGGGTCTGAGTTTGACACAATCAGAGTAGGAACCTGAACGGATGATAGATTTTGAATACTTATTTCCTGCCCTTTGGAACAATGAAGACTTCAGGGGTCCTGTAGATTTCACAGGTCTGATTAGCTAAGGTAGGTCAGTAGGTGTTGGGCTTTGAAATATGTATCTACTTCTAGGTATTGCATTCCTTCTGCTTCCTGGACTACTTTCAGTTGAGTATGTGCTACATACTTTCATATATGTGAACCATGTCATGCTTTCTTGAAATAACTGCTTAAAATCCTTCTAAAATCATAAACCCAATTATAAAGTAAACCTTCCCTCTATCACTGCTTCCATCAGGACATTTTGATCAATTCAACACAAAAGTAGAAGAGATTCTCATCTGTAAATCAATGAAAACAAACCAAATTTTGCCAGTTGCTCCCTTCAATCCTTTTGGCATTATATAAACATTCTAAAACTAATTGCATGTCAGTTGTTATATTTGATGCCTTCAATGCCTTTTATACAACGCTTATTCTCACTCTTTAGGTTTTGTTCTTCATAACATTGAAATTTTATAGACAATAATCAACTTGCTTTTCTTTATTATGGACTTTTGTATTTCTCTGCTTACTATAATACAGATAATGCACTTAATTCATTAAAAAATATTATCTTTTAATATTTGCTGCTAATTTTTACTAATTTTTAACCATATCCTGAATATCATTGGAGGCTTAAAATCATTATGTTATCTTTAAATTTTAATTATCTCAATATAAAAAGGAATTTTTGCTGGAAAGTTATCATGCTGATGTGATAAAACTAATAAAAAGTTTATTCTCTTAACCATAAAAATGGTGTCATAGATTGTAAAGGAATTTCTCCAACTAGCTCTGAATTATTATAATTGTAAATAGGTAAATACTAACCTATTAAAAATTGTTTTTGTCATCAAAGACAGAAAGTAAACAATGGTAATAAAAATTTCTGATCACCTATCACCTCATTTCTATTATAATTAGCAGTAATTTTTATTTATTCATTGCTTCTTTTTATGAAAATTATTGTGTTAAATGATGTTTTAAAGACTTTTCTTTTTTATATGCTATATATTTGAGATCCAGCTTTGCTAAAATATCATGAGCTCCTTAAGTATCATCATTGAGAATTAAGTGTCATTGTGAATTTAAATCATTCCTGTAGTACTCAAACTTAAACTACAAACAGATGCATTAAGTTAAAACTAAAAAGTGAATAATTTTATTACATAGTCTAGTATTTATACATAAAGAGTGAGCATGAGATAGAAGGAAATACACAGGTGATGTTTTTTCAAATCCTTTGTATGGCTAAAATGCAATATAAATTACAAAAAAGAGAGATATTTAGAAGGCTTCTGTAAGCACTACAGTAATCTGACTAGGAAAGTACGTTTTAATCAAAATATTTTCTTCATAGTGAAGAACAAGGGAAATCTGAATTTCAGTATCAATGGCCAAGCATTTATGCTAGATTGATGTTCTCATTATATTTTATTATTTTTTAATGTTTTTGAAATTATAAAATGATCACAATATTTCTTTCTTCCCTTTCCTCTTAGCTCTCCATAGCCCTCTTTCAAATTAATGGTCCCTCCTTTTTCATTGTTATTATATACATGTATGTGTATGTGTACACATATATACTGTTAAATATAACCTGCTCAATTTATACAATGTTACTTGTGTATATGCTTTCTGGATTTCATATTTGATGTGGTATAAACATCTGGCTCGCTCTTCCCTGGAGAATACTTTCTCTTACTCTTAGCTTTCCTTAATTCAGTGCTTTTTTCGTGTAGGGTTGAGGCCTATTAGACTTGCTTGTCCACTTTAAAATGGCTGTTGTTTTCAGTTCATCTTTATGGAGTCATGTTAGTGAGACTTAATGGGTCTAGATTCTGATATTACTAGGAGACACAATCTGACAGCAAACTCCTTGATCTTCTGCATCTTACATTTTTTTTGCCCCCTTCTTTCACAATGTTCCTAGAGGCTTAGGTTTAGGAATGTTTTACAGATGTATCAATTATAACTGGGCTCCACAATTCTACATTTTAATTCATCATTGTTTTATGTATTGGTCTCTAAGTGTTACAAAGAGAAATTCATCAGTGAGAACAAAGACTACACTTAACAATGGGTATAAAGATAAATGTTTAGATTACCATTAGTGATCTTATGTTTTAGTAAATTAATTATTGCTGATTCTCCTCCAGTAACTCTGACTTCACTAGCACTGAGCAGGTACTGAGATTCCAATACCAGACAATGTTTCCCTCTTGTTGAGAAGGTCTTAAGTCCAATTAGAGAGCTGTTTGGTTACTGTCAAGGAAATCATGCCACTGTAGCACACTTATGGCTACTATGCCATGCTGAACATTGATGTGGATCACAGCTGTCTATATGAGTAAGTTGCTACCATCTTTTAGAAGCTTAGAAGAAGATGCTTATGTAATAAAAAATGAATAAGAGTTTCAAAATAAAAAGAGAACCTATTTTCTTACCTTTCCTATCACTTTCATGGCTCTACATCCTTCTGTTTCATACCAGAGTCACTTTAAAGTGTTTCTGATTCTGGAATCTTCTCACCACTGTTTTCAATTTCTTATTTTATCTAATTAGTAAGAATTCCTAAAGGAGATCATCACTGACTTTCTTACTCTATTTAATACTGTTACTGGAATTGTTTGATATGCATTTAAACAACTTTATTTATGTCTTCTAAATATAGCTGTTTCAAAACAGAATTCTATAAATATATGAGAATGACATGAGAAAATATAAAATGTATGTGTACTGTAACTTGTCACAGACATTAAATTTTAAAGATATATAAAGTTATCTATTATATCTATTAATATACAAGTTATTTCTTTGTGAGGATTGTCATGGTTCCTTCCCAGAGGCACAATATTTGTGCTATAGTTTTACCTCATGACTGCTAAAACTCATGAAGCATTAGCATGCTGAAGCACTGCTTATTCTCATACAAATGTATACCAAAATGAAAGTAAGTGGAGAGGAGAGATTACTTGCTTTCAAATCAATAAGCACAGAGTTTTAAGAATGCAAGTTAAGGTAATTTTTGCCATTACAAGTAACTTATTATCCTATTGTATAAATAGTTATCACATTTTATACCATGCGTCAAATAACATTTGGCTGGATGTTTAGTATCTTTGTAGAAACTAGTACTTTAAGTGACTTGAATGAGGAACTGCATTCTAACTTAACTTCTTATAATAAAATGCTCCATATTCATAATTGTCTGATATAATTATGATTTGATTAAATATACTTATGGCTGAATTCCCAGTAGCTATTTAAGTTTTGTTTCACTTTTATCAATTAATCATGCATAAGGTCCATGAATTTATTAGTCTGATACAAAATATTAGTAATGGTATCACTGTGCCCATATCAAAATAGATTCAACAATTCAAAATATTCAATTCTAGATTTGGCAATCAATTTTTTTTGGCTTACAGAGAGAGAGAGAGAATGAAGGGAAATGATATCTAAGGATACAGTAACATTTAGGGCTATAAGATCATGAATATGTAACAGTATAGAAAATACTATTCAATTTCTTCTTGGTAAAAATAAGCAAGCTCAAAGATCAAGAGTATCAAGAAAGACAACAGATTACTAACCCAGTGCTGACTAAGAAAACATTCATCCAAGCAAACAAATTTTAGGTCACAATGTGAAATCAAGAATCAGGCATATTTTAGTCTTTTAAGAAATGACAATGTTCTATATCATGGATCTAAAAAAGATAAAAAACAAATTGAAGAGCTAGGAATAGGGCAGCAGATTTGTATATCTCATAACAGATAATGAAATAGAGGCTTCATGGAGGACCACAGAGAGAAATTGATAATATCATTGAAATATTTTAAAGCTGCCTTTAAAGGTAGAGATAGATGGTGTGGTTAAAAGTTGCTCATTTTTGGAAAATTTGTTTATTTTCTTCATGTAAATACTTCCATATTGGCTTACTTCACTTTATCAATGTGTTATTAAATTGCTCATGCTATTTGCTGCTATGAGCCAGTGCAAACCAGAGTAGTCTATTTAATAGCCTTTTTCACTTCTTTTGCACTTTTCTATTAATAATACTGTTTTTTACCAATGGTTATTTTCAGTTTATTTTTTAATATTCATAAAACAATTACTGAATATCTTTTGGGAACCAGAGCTTTACTAGTCATTGTTCATTTTCTTTGAGAAATGTAGAACATTGCTTTGATTTGTGTTATATAAAAATAATCTCTGAAATATATTTTAACTAATAAATTATTAATAATTCAGTTGGAAGATTCATGTATTTACTTATACTATCACACATGTACCTACACACACTGGCACAGACACACACATGCACCCACACATATGTGAGCACTTGTGAACTCATGCACACAAATACTCTTTATCTCAATCTTCTGAACATATCATCTAAATCCTTTCTCCTAATATCGAGACAAGTATTAGTAATTTACATTACATGATCGATACAATAGAAACCAGTAAGTAGAATAGTGCATGAGTCACTGTTGAAACCTAAATTTATTTGAAGCCTTACAATTCTATGTTATAGGTCTAACTGCTGAAATAGCTATGCTATATGGAAACCAAAGGGTGTTCTTACTAGTTTCCATCTAGTTCTTCAGATACCATAGACACCACAACTCCTATCAAAATTTATTGTCCTTAAAATTATGAATTATTCAACTACCTGGAATGACAGGAGCTGTTGTCTTAGTTGTGGCATTTCTTGCAGAATACGAAGTAGGCTGGGTCATTTAAACAGAATATATTCCTTCTTCATTTCTTAGAGTGGGAAGACTGAATTTTGGGTGCCATAATGGTCAGTTCTAGAAATGCATATTTCTGTATTTCATAAGGACTCTTTTCTGTTTGTAACCTCTTATGCGGGGCAGAAAATAGAGTAAGGTTACTCACCATCTCATATTTTCATTGTTGGGGGCATAGAAGCCCTTGCACTCACAGAGAAACACTAAGAAAACTGGTAATGTTAATCATATAGGGGTGTCTCCTTATACCTGCATTCTATCCAGAAAGCTGAGAAAGGAGGTTGCTAGCAACAGTGTGACCATTTTGCTATCTGAAGGGACAGACTTCCTCTACATTCCCCAGAATGATTATTTCAGACTCTTGCTCCCTAGACTGTTACCCATTTTAAAAGATTTGTTTATTTGTATAAATGAGCACTCTGTCCAAATGTACTCCTATAAGACAGAATAGGACATTAGATCCCAATATAGATAGTTGTGAGATGCCATGTAGTTTCTGGACATTGAATTGAAGACCTCCAAAAGAGCAGCCAATGCTTTTAATTGCTGAGCCATCTCTCCAGTCCCTTGTTACCCATTTCTTAGGGAAGATATCAACATGTACTTTATGGCCTGCTGATCTCTATGTTGTTGATCAGAGACTACATTAGATTTTAGATGTTTTAACTATAAAACCATCCTTGTGATATAGTCAGTCACACCTTAAACTTTAATGTTTACCTGATATTGGACTGATTCTACTTATTGTTGCCTGAAAACTTTTTCACAAATTGTACTGTGTTTTAAATATGCTGACAATTAACTGCCTGGTATTAGACTCCCCAAAGTTTGACCCAGGTGGATACAGTAAATCTGTACAAGGTTTTCCTTGTCATCTCTTTGAATGGTTCACTTCCTTGTAAACTGTAGGGACACTGACAGTTCATTAATCCCAACCACAAGATCTTTACTCTCATAATCATATTGCCTCCTTAAAAAAAACTATCCTGTGAGGTCAAGGTTTCAATATATGAATTTATAATAGAAGGTGAAGGGTTAATGCCATGAAAGCCTCAGGTGAGCTGAGAAACTCTGTACAGGAAAATTGACTTTACTGTTAATCTCCTGGGGGTGGTTAGGATCCTGGAAGATTCTGATGTGATCATCTTACCAAGCTCTTTTGCTATTTATCACTTTGAGACTGCAGGGAAACTTAACTACTGATGGAATCTTCTCACTGTATAAAGCCCTGATGCCTTCTAAACCATGTGTGTTAAGTCTACACTCCTCTAGAGAGACTGCTGCTCTTCATTGTTCTGATTAAGGACAATCTGTTTCCCAAGGGGTCAGTCTCCTCATTTATTTTCTCAATGCCACCATCCATCCTGTCCTAATAGGAGGAATTCACATCCAGTTGATAGGAGATACTGGAGGATCTTTTACTCATCAAAGATACTTGGGATTCAAAGTGAATTTTTAAATTCAAAGTGAAAGACTCATCTGTTTTCTGCATATCTCTTCTTTACTTATATATCATTAAGGTACCATTAAAAATTGAAATTAGATACCAAATATCTACATTATTGTTGCTTCAAAGTAAGTGACACTTTATAAAGTTCCAAGTAGACAGCCCAAGCCCTCAACTGTTCACTGTTCCTATGCTCTTAAGGCAGGAAACATCTTGATGGCAATAAAGATTTTAGGATTTTGTCTTCCAGAAGTTAGATAGTCTCTTTCATTCTTTACACCCATCCTTCTAACTCAGCATAGAAAGTTTTCACTTTTAGGTATATTCTGGAGAAGAAACTACTGTGATTTTAATGATTGCTCTATCATAAGTATACAAAATGTTTTGAAGGCTCCAGACAACTTGAGAAAGGGTAACTCAATAGGGATGTGTGCTTATCTTGTGTCAAGCCCTGAGTACAACTAATACTACAAGAAAATTGAAAATAAAAATGATAGTAAGTGATATATAAAGTCAGAATTTCAAAAATAAAACTCTTCTAAATATTTACACATATATGTGCATATAAATAGGTATGAGTGTATATGTAGGTATGAATATATGTGCATATATTTGTATATATATGCATGTTTGTGTGTATGTATATATGTATGTATGTATGTATGTATATATGTATGTATGTGTATATATGTATGTTCACATATTTTTCCAAAGCAAGAAATAATTACTGTCTAAGATTTTTATACTGGAATAAATGAAGAATAAAATTCCTCCCCACTTCTTCTTCTTAATACTCTTCTTTTTCCACCCAACCTATCTCCTTGTCTCTCCTTCCTTTTTTTCTACATATTATGTGTGTAGTCCTTTTTTATTTGATGTTTTATTTATTTATATTTCAAATGTTATCTCCTTTCCCAGTTTCCCCTTTGGAAATCCTCTATCCCATCCCTCCTCCCCCTGCTTCTATGAGGGTGTTACCCCACCCACATACTCACTTCCTTTACCCCGCTGAGGCATTCCCCTACACTGGGGCATACAGCCTACCCAGGACCAAAGGCCTCTCCTGCCATTGTGGTCGAAAAGGCCATCCTCTGCTACATATCCAGCTTGTTTCTTGGTACCATTGGCTTGGAAACTTTTTTCCAGCCCTTTACTCTGAGATAGGGTCTTACTTTATTTTCCATATTACATATTTCCTTTATTTAATTTCTAATGTTACCCCCTTTCCTCACTTCCCCTCTGAAAACTCTCTATGCCCTCCCTGTCCCTCTACTTACCAACCCACCCACTCTTGCTTCCTGGCCCTGGCATTCCCCTACACTGGGCCATAGAGCTTTCACAGGACTAACAGCCTCTCCTCAAACTGATGACCGACAAAGCCATCCTCTGCAACCTATGCAGCTGGAGCCATGAGTCCCATCATGTATACTCTTTGGTTGGTAGTTTAGTCCCTGGGGGTTCTGGAGGTACTGGTTAGTTCATACTGTGGTTCCTCCTATAGAGCTGCAAACTGCTTCAGATACTTGGGTCCTTCCTCCATTGGGGACTCTGTGCTCAGTACAATGGTTGGCTGCCAGCATCCACCTCTGTATTTGTCTGGCACTGGTATAGCCTCTCAGGAGACAGCTATAACCTTCTGTCAGCAAGCACTTGTTGGCATCCCCAATAGTGTCTGGGTTTGGTGACTGTAAATGAGATGGATCCCCAGGTGGGGAAGTCTGGATGGTCATTCCTCCAGTCTCTGCTTCAGTCTTTGACTCTGTAACTCCTTCCATGGGTATTTTGATCCCCCTCTAAGTAGGACTGAAATGTCCATACTTTGATATTCCTTCTTCTTGAGTTTCATATGGTCTGTGAATTGTATCTTGGGTAGTCTGAGCTTCTGGGCTAATATCCACTTTTCAGTGAATGCATACCTTGTGGGCTATTGGGTCTTTCTTTGTCAATGAGGTATGCTTACTGTTTGCATCAAAATGCTGGGTCCTGTTTACGTATCCAGTTTGTTAGTCTATGTCTTTTTATTGGAGAATTGAGTCCATTGATATTAAGAGATATTAAGGAAAAGTAATTGCTGCTTCCTGTTATTTTTATTATTAGAGATGGAATTATGTTTGTGTGGCTATCTTCTTTTGTGTCTGTTGAGAGAAAATTACTTGCTTTTTCCAGGGTGTATTTTCCCTACTTGTTTTGGAGTTTTCCATCTATTAGCCTTTGTTGGACTGGATTTCTGGATAGATATTGTGGAAATTTGGTTTCTCCGTTTATGGTAACTGAGATTTTTGCTGGGTATAGTAGCCTGGACTGGCATTTGTGTTCTCTTAGGGTCTGTATGACATCAACCCAGGATCTTCTTGCTTTCATAGACGCTGGCAAGAAATCTGGTGTAATTCTGATAGGCCTGCCTTTATATGTTACTTGACCTTTTTCTCTTACTGCTTTTAAAATTCTTTATTTGTTTAGTGCATTTGGTGTTTTGATTATTATGTGAAGGGAGAAATTTCTTTCTGGTCCAGTCTATTTGGAGTTCTGTAGGCTTCTTGTATGTTTATGGGCATCTCTTTCTTTAGGTTAGGGATGTTTACTTCTATAATTTTCTTGAAGATATTTACTGGCCCTTTAAGAGGAGAATTTTCACTCTCTTCTGATCGTAAGTTTGGTCTTCTTCTTTCACTGTTATGTCACTGTTTTCTATGGTATCTTCTGCACCTGAGATTCTCTCTTCCATCTCTTGTATTCTGTTGGTGGTGCTTGCATCTATGACTCCTGATCTCTTTCCTGATTTCTTTATTGCTTCTACTTCTATTTTTAGATCCTGAATGGTTTTGTTCAATTCCTTCACCTGTTTGGATATGTTTTCCTATAATTCTTTAATGGATTTTTGTGTTTCCTCTTTAAGGTCTTCTACCTGTTTAACTGTGTTGACATTACTACATTAGTCCCATACTTCAAAACCACCACCCGCTTTGTGGTGTACTCAGATAAACCAAAGCCTTGCAACTGTACCTTTCTCTCTTGAACCCAGAAGAAATGCTACATAAAGGAAAACACAACATGGACTTAGTTCAGAAATGACAGTAACTCAGTTGCTGGGTACAGCAACTAAAATCCTAATCTTTTAATCCTTATTAAATCTAAATCCTCTAGTGTCCAATCCTGATGGAGCTGCCTTGAAACTAGGAGACTCTCGTCCTCACACTATCCCAGGCCATAAAATGAACCTCTCTCTCACCTTCTCCTCTCTTCCTCTGTACAAACCAGAAGTCCCTCCTACTCACCCAGTGATTGGCTCCTTTATTCATTAGGGGATTACTTCATAGGAAGTCACCTAGAGTGACCCACTCCTTGTCTGCAGCCCCTTCAAGGAGAGTGGAATTAGTATCAACATACAAACAGCACCAGGCCCATCTACTACACTCTATCATCACCATGAGATGTGATTCTAAATCCAAATCTTGCTTTTCTGGTGTGTTGAAGTATCCAAGACTTACTGTGGTGGGAGAATTGGGTTCTGTTGATTCCAAGTAGCCTTGGTTTCTGTTGCTTAAATTCTTGCCATCTGGCTATTTCTGGTGTTAGTTAGCCTTGCTGTCTCTGACTAGACCTGGTCCCTCCTGTGGTTCTGTGAGCCTGTGATCTTAGGTGTGTCAACCTAAGTCTCCTGGGGAGACTACCTCTTTCCTGGGTGGGATTTGAGTGCAGAAGGCTGTGGGAAAACCTTAGCTCCAGGATACATATAGAGACTGAAAGGATCCTGCCCTCATCTGCTCTGCTGTTCCTGTTCTCTGTGAGTTCCTGATGAGTCCTTCTGTGGACATTTATTAGAGTGAAAGTGGTAATCTTACTTCTGGGCTTAGGAGTGAGAGCACTCCTGGGAGACCTGTTCTTTCTGGGTGGGATTTGGGTGCAAAGTGCTATGAGACAACCTTATCTCCAGGGTACAGATGTAGACTGGAAGGATCCTGTCATGTAGTCCTTTTTAGTAAACCCTCATCATCTATGAGTTCATTATGTAGTTCCCATTTAGAGATGGGCAACTATGTCTTCTCCAGATTAAATTGCTTCCTTGAACTGTCAGTATGCATTTGGCCTACCAACCCCCATGTTCCCTCCCTCTCTGCTCCATCTCTCCATTCAATCTTTATAACAGATTGGCAGCATGACATATCTTGTGTCCTTGAAACACTTTCCAGTGGAATTAATGCAGGATTTTCTCCCACATTCCAATTTTAACCAGTAAGTCATAGAGCACTTATCAATATTGGTGATTTTGTGTAGTGATGTGCAATCTTTTCTTGGAATCTCTATTACTTCTTATTACATTAATATTTGTACAAGTACAGAATATGAACCACTAAAAAGTAAATAAACAGTTGTAAAGATAAATTACAAAATAAATTCCCATAAAAATTGTTTGAAATCATGGTAAAAATTATGACAAGTAATGAGTAAACTATCTATAATGAACCAGAAATGCAGTAAAAGGTTGCACGCTTATACTCATTTCTGTACCACTAGCATAGTAACTTGAATATGGGCATACCTGGGGAACCAGATAAATGAAAATGGTCATCATTGAAGTCTGTCTATGACTCTACTCAACATTGCTGATAATGTTATTTCATTTTTAGTTATAACCTGACATAGCTCTCTGACACAAAATCATTTCCATGCCAAAAATCAGGGCATTATCAAATGTTTTATTTTTCATGTTGGTCTATTTCTTCCAGCCTAAACTTTATAAAAGAACTAATATCCATAGATCATTTGTGACATTGTCTCTGCAGAGGTGATGATGGAAGAGGGAAGTGTAAAGGAGGGCCTCATCATGCCGTTGTGTGCTTATTTTTGTAAAAGGTTAGAGCCACGTTTAGATCCATAAGCTCTAGATTTCAATTTTAATATAAGCATTCTTTCCTGGTGACCTTTTTCTTTTACTGGGAAAAGTCAGTGTTAAGTTTGACAGTTTTATTCTTCACAATCCTCCTGATGCCTTGACTTTTAAGTAAGAACTGAAAGTCTATCTGAGGCTTTTTTTATTATTATTATTCTTGGGCTTTTAGAATTGTGTTTGTTAGCACTGGCACTCTTCTGCCTAAGGCAGAAAGTAACTTCAGAGCAATCAGACTTTAAAGGGGATGGATTGTGAATGGAAAAAAAATAAGAATGGCATTTTGACAAACACTTGGTATCTATACTTTCACTTTCTAATTTCATTATACGCATGAGTGCAATCAACTTATGTCATGATAAAAATCACTATTGCTGAAGATCCAAAAGACTTTGGAAACACAGAAAAATAAAATGAGTACCAACATGGAAGCTTCATCCCAAATGACTAGGTTTCATAATGCTGAAAGTTGCTATACACACTGAAGGACAAGATTAATCTCAATCTTCCCCAATTGTAAAGCCCATTCAACACATTAATGACAACCCTCATAAGACTTGCCCACCACTTTATGATTGGACTTAAGTTCTGCTCAACAAGATGAAATTTGTACCTGATACTATTATTTGGCTAAGAATACATGGCTAAACATATCATAAGCCTTAGAAGAATACCCATTACTATTAATCTGCCAAATTAACACAGTATTAAAAACAGGCCTTAATGACTTTCTGTTATACCTATAGATTGGTTCATATCTCAGACTTTAACAGTGAAGCTTCTTGCAGTCAATGGTTATTAACACATTTTTTTAAGCCAAATAAAATTGCTTTAATAAAATAATTATTCTGTTGTAGAGTTTTGAAATGGGCAGTGGTAGATACTACACATGGTAAGACTCATTACTAGTCTTTTCAAATATGTTGTTATAATACATTTTAGGACATCTCTTGCCCAACTTTCCCCACAAAACAGACAAAGACTGCAAATAATATCTCAAGTACTATGCTCTCCCTCACCATAACTTATGCTCTCTCACCCCTCCCTCTCCTTCTCTCCCCTCTCTCCTCGCTCCCCCATCTCTCTCTCCTCCCTCACACCTCTCTCTCTCTGAGTGTTTGTGTGTGTGTGTGTGTTTGTGTGTGTGTGTGTGTGTGTATTGAGTGAATATGTTTATTTGAGAACCCATGTATTCAATTGTGTAAGAGTATGGAAGCCAGTAGTCAATTACTTGTTTTTGCTTTTGTTTTTCTATTGATCTATACCTTTTTTTTAAGACAAGATTTCTCACTGAACTTGGGGAACTCATTGATTCCATAAAAATATCTCAACATTAAAAATATGGGTATGCATTATCAGGCCCAGTTTGTGTTGGGAGTGCTAGGGATTTGAACTCATGTCCTCATGTTTGTGCATTCTACTGGCAGAATGCTCTGCAGCACAAAACAGATTGTTTTTAACCTTTATATATCTGCTTAAAGTTTTATTATAATTTCTTTAAACCTCAGAGTAAATGACAAGTTGTTTTGTAGAACCAGAAACTTTTGTCCCTCAATAGTTTTCTAGTTGCCTTGGTACTTATTACTATCTCTCTCACTGGATGAATGACTCTGAGAGTGGGTGGTGTAATTCCTGTGGGTTCTCTTCTGCGTTTTGAAAATAACTATCAGTTATTCACTGTGAATTAATAGGCTTTTTTCTCTAGATTTCACTATACCGTTACTAAGTAATTCCTGTCTTCTCTTCATCTTTTCCCATTGTTAAAATCAAGTGTGTGTATTTAATTAGAAGTCATAATTAAAAAGAATCCTAATCAACTAGTTGGCACTATATCTTAAATTGCATAAAGAGAGAGAGAGAAGGAAAGAGAGGAGAGAGAGAGAGAGAGAGAGAGAGAGAGAGAGAGAGAGAGAGAGAG
>JADRCC010058122.1:0-13746 GCA_019843855.1 Hylomyscus alleni
TTTCCATGGGAAACATGAAAAAAAAATTGCCTTCCCTCAGATAGGGCACCAAAGGCAGAGTGGAGTATGATTCTGATAACGTCCAAGTTGAGATCAATGGGTTTGTTGGCCTTATACAGCATGGATGAGGGGTTACTTATAGATGCATGAATGATCCTACACAAGCCATGCTTACAAAATATCTCACCCTCTATAGTTGTATAGATTGATCCCTCCTTAATTAATCTTTTGCTCTGTACATACTCTAGTACCTCCAGATATGAGGTCATATGTTATTAGGGCAGAATCCCACACAGTGGGTGAGGGCCTATTAACTCTCTCCAATCCCTCCATCGATGAAGGGATGAGTTACTTTCTTAGCACAAACTATCTAGCATGGCCTCAAGCACCTGCAATGGAAATAGATGTTTCCTGGTGCAACCTTAGTTATATCTGTATGCAATGTCCATCCCATGGTAAACCCAAGGTAGCCCATCTTCTGCTGTAGTTCCAGCACCCCTCTCCTATTCCACTCTGCATGCTGCATCACTGAACCTCTGCCTCTTGTTTCCAGCCCTAAGGCTGTCTTTCTGATCTGTTGTCAACTATTTGAGCCTGTAACCGAATGCTTTTGGCAAGAGTTTCAACATCTCTGTAGCTTTTGCTTGTCAGGCTAACACTCCTTCACCAGGTGCTAGAGGAGCCACTTTACTGATGACATTTACTCCCTACAACTTGCCTTTGGCAGGATTTGTACTCCCAGGGAATCCCCTGGAACAGTCCAGCCTGGGAGGTAGAAACAGGAGCTTCAGTTAGCCTGCCAGACTAGCTAAATCTGTGATCTCTGGGTTTAGCGAGAGACCCTGTCTCAAGAAATAAGGTAGGAGGCAACATCAGCTTGGCCTCCATGTGTATCTGTGCGTTCCCCCCTACTCTCTTTCCCTCTCCCTACCCATTCTCTCTCCACCCCTTCTCTGTTTTCTCTCTCCTCTTCTCCTTGCTTCCCCCTTCTGATAAAAGAATTGTCTGCAGGAATCAGCTCCAGCTATCCAGCAGAGAACTGGAGTCATTGGCCTTTAATTGTTCTTTAATCACTTCACCCTGCTCAGGTTTTGCCTCCAAAGCTTGTTTTGGTTTCCTGGACAGGGTGATGATATACATCATCATCTCAGTCCCGGGCACCTCAGTCCCAGGAGCTCCCAGCCAGGGCCCTTGGCAATGGCTTGTTCCTTGGACCTTTCGGCAGCCTTCTCTTCCACTCCCTCTCCTGGCTGTCTGCTCAGCATCTGCTCCTCTGTTTTGTTTCCTTGCTCTGGTCCCTGAGGCTTCCTCTGTCCTTCATTGTGCCTTCTGTCCTCCCCAGCCAGCCTTCACCCCCACCAGCAAACCACCCTGTCTGAGGCCCCATTGCCTTTTTCCAGAGCAGCCCAGCATCTGCTTGACTAACCTGCTGAAAGCATTGCACATGGAGTGCATGCTGGGGTGTTTGTGTGGAGTTTTTCTATAATAGCAACAAATAGGAGGAGGAAGGATTTCAAGACAAATTATCCAACAGTCGGGAATAGAATAAATGATGAATTGCAGAGCCACCAAAGATTATGTGAAGTATGAAGAATTTTTAGAGACTTGACTTCCAAGGTTAAATGAAATAAGCAGAGTACAATATGATATATAACATGAGTTATAATGTCTTATTTTCAAAAAGCCTGGAGGAAAATATACTGAAATACTAACAATGTTTGTCTCAATGTGGTGAGATTACCATTGACTTTCTTTTTGCTTTTCTTACAATATCACATAAAAATCTGTGTGAAGCATGTATTACTTTTGTTTCTGGAGAAAAACTGATTTTAAAAAGATGATTTGATATGTTAATGTCACATAATGGCTTTTTTCACATCAATCCAGCAGTGTAATAGGGAATTTCTATTTCAGACAACACATACTTTGTAGAATTAAGTCCTGTGGTAGAGCCTAGAGAGCAACTTCTTAAGATAATCGTATTATTATTTAAAGGGAAGGCTTCTGAGAGGGGCCAGCCCAGTCAGCCACCTCTGGACAAATATGTTCCAGCAGTGTGCATCTGTGCCCTCCCTTAGCCCAGGATCCTCCTGGTTCCTTGCTGAGTCAGCTGGAGAAGTAAGACCTTTTATGAGCTCCTCTCAGGTGCTAGATGCTGATGGGCTCCTGACTGGTCTCACAGCTCTGCTGCTAAGTTCTCTTTTTATGACCCCTGAAGGTGTCACTCTCATCAAGGCAATAATGGTCCTCAGTTCCTTCCCATTGCTCATTCACACTTGGTTTGGAAATCCCAGAAGGCTATAAAATACCAGGATACCTTTGCCCTGATCACTTACTGACTGTCAAGTAAAGGCATGTGAGGACACATGTGACTTTCCATTTATCTGATTGTCCATCACTATGATAGAAACACATTTGCTGGTGTCATCTTAGCAACTTTGACCCTGTGTGGCACAAAGTAGTTGTTCAATACCAGGTGTCCAGAGTGATGGTACATGCCAAGAATCCCCGTGCTACAGATGCTCAGTGCTGCTCAGTGCTGTGGAGAGGCCCAGTGCTGCAGAGGCTGTAACTTACTTTTTTTTTTTAAATGGTATATTTAAGATGTTTAAATATGAAATGAATGGATGGATGGACAGATAGATGACTGCTGAAGATAATGTCACCACTGAATGATGATTCTGGAAACAGAGCAGAGTTGGACTCAGTGAGCTATCTGAGCCTGATCTCCTTGCCTAGGAGAGGCCTTGTCTAACAGAGTGACACCTGATGGCCTAACCATTGTGGTCCAAATAGATGAGGCAGCTCTGACATGTTGTCTTTTAGAATCACAGCAACCAGCATTCACACCACCATAGCTCTTATACCCTGCGGTAACTATCTTTTGTGTTGAGACTTCAAGACTGTTCTGTCTACTAAAGTGGTTAGATTTGTGAAAGAGTGAAGAATCCTCCTTTAATTCCTGTTCTGTAGCTTTTGAAAGATTGATGAATGTAACTGTTGAAGGGAAAAAAGGCAAGAACTGTTTTTCTCTTGCTTGCTACCATGCTAAGCTTGCTAAGCTGAGAGAAAATGGTTATTGCATTCCATTCGAGTCCTTTATTGAATGACCCAAGGGTATTAATGGCCTTTGTAAAAGACAAAGCATACACTAGATTGACAGGATGCTTATTAAGGGAAAGAAGCACGTATAACATACTATAAGAACTCTTTGTCTTTCTTATTTTCTTTTTAAAAACGTGCTTCATTTTGTTTTAGACCTAGAAGGTTTTGACTCTGTGATATCATCTACTGAGAAACTCAGCCACCCAACCACAAGCAGACCAAAAGCTACGGGAAGACGTCCTCCATCCCAGTCACTCACATCTGTAAGTGTCTCTTTACTTCTCTACGGCTGAAAGGCAAAAAGGACTGGAGATTCTGGCTAAGGACTCTGCAAGCAGATGATGGGAGACACTCAGAAGAGGGCAAGGGAAGAAGCCACCAGATAAACTGCCAGCTAAAACTACTGCGAGAATCTTTTTGAATCAAGGAGTATTGCTTTCCGGTTGCTCTTTGTGTTTCTGCCAGCAAGGTGGTCCTCCCTGTTGCCCACTTTCCTTCTGTCCTCTTCTAAACCAGTTATTCTTTGAACCTGAAATGAAATTGATAAGCAAAATAGAGAAAAAGAGACTGAACTTTGTTTGGCCTATTAAAAAGACAAAGCTTTACTCAGTAAAGATCTTCCATTATGCACTGTGAGACCCCTATTTCCCTATATAAGTGGCCTATATCTTCCCAAACCCCATTATCAGCATGCCTACAGAGAAACCCCATGCAGACCTCCAGGAAGTTGTATTTACCCTTATAAAATACATGGTTTATGGGAGAGACCACTGAGAACACTCAGTGATAATCCACAGATGGTTATTTTTATTTGGGTAGTTTTAAATAACTTTTTATTACAAACCTTGCTATATTCGTTGTACCAAACTTGAGCAATGTGATACAGAAGGAGGAAAGTGAATTTTCTGTAGTCCTGCCACAAAAACAAAGAACCACTGTAACCTCTTGCTGTATATCCTTCGCTTTTTCAAAACTTTGATTTTTTTTTTTTTAAACTGAGATCGTGTAATACACATTGTTTTGGATTAACTGCACACCATTCTCCCCAGTCATTACCAATTCTCAACATTTTCAATGACTGCCTACTGTGCTACAGTGTGAGTATATGAGAGTTTAACCTAGTCATTGTACTATTATTGGGGTCTTTGTTATAAGCCATACTGACGTGATTATATGTAGAAAAAAAAACAGCAACAACCAAGCTTCATGTTGTTAGGGGCAAGTTTTCCGAATGTGGGCCATTGAGAAGTACATTGTTTCTCTGTTGTCCTGAGTTGCAGACTTCCCCTCCATGAGGCCATTTCCCCTCCACAAGCAGTGTGTATCTGTTCATCTGTCTCTGGTCACCTATCAGTCCATCTGTCACGTTGCCTTGTCCTTTGCAGTTCTGAGGCCTTATACTCTTCCTCCAAATATACCAAGGGATTTAACCATTTGCGGATTTCTCAGGTTACTTCTCTTTTCACCTCATCACTAATCTCATCTGTGCTTTTATCTTCTGGGGGGTGGGGGATGCCACTTCCTTTGAGCTCTTCTCTCCTGAGTCTGGAAGCATGGCTTGGATTGTCCTATTTTTCTTCCCTGTATGAACCACACCTAACTTTGTATTGATAGATTGTTTGTGATAAAGACTTGAAGAAGTGGCTTCATTAAACTCTTTTAGAATTCTGTGGCAACTCGCCTTCTTTTATCTCTCCTGTACTCACTCTACCCATCCCAACATTCACATACATACCCAACCAATTGCTTCTTGACATGTTTGCATTCCTCTTATTCAATTCTACCACTTGTGTCTTCTCTATAAATCCTTCATCATTTTTGTTTTCCTTCCTAGTTTTTGTAAATCTTTTAAGGTATAAAGAGCCTTGTGTCTTTCCAGAATTAAATATTAAGTGGTTCAAATTACTCCCCTTTTGTTCATATATCCTGTGTTGAGAAATTTGTGTATTATTTTGGAGACTAATGGCAGCTCATCTTCATCCCACATTTAGGCTACACAGTTGTTTACTTTCTTGGTCAACATATATTCATAGACATCTATGTCCTGGGGACCGGGCACTGTGCCCGATGCCAAGGATACACATGGTAATGAGAAGCCTTCCAGAAGCTTATTTTGGTGACTTAAAGCCTGATATCTTATGGAGAGTGATTTTATTTGGATTTAAAACAGAATACCTAGATGCTTTAATGATATATATAGTGTACAGATTTTCATCTCTCATTCTTATCCATCCCCATTTGGATGTACACCTGGAATTTCTTGTTCACTCTTAAAAGTAGCACCTGTGGGGCTTTCATAACAAATGGGATTAGTGGATAAGGACATACTCCTCAAAGGCTAGTGGGGGAATAATTGAAGAAACACTAGTTATGGTTCCCTGGTCTGGGTGCTTTCTTAATTGGATATGGTTATGTTTATAAACCCTAAAGAGCAAGCTCATGCAACATGGGTTGTATAGAAGGAAGCTTTTTGAATCTTGAAAGGATCTGTGTATTGCATAGTGGTTGAGGAGGTAAGCCTAGATTAATAGGAATGCTTGGTGTGGGAGGCCATATTTTTGGTAATTGGATTTTCAGATTAAGTGAAGATTAAAAATAAGACCTCTTGAAGCAAAACCTTGACTTAAAAATCCTTCCCCATTTTTTTAAAGTTTCTGTCTTAGTAAACAGGATAAAAGGAAGAAAAAATATTTGTGAGCATAATTTTTCATTTTCAAATGGTAATTCTAAAAGGAACCATTTATTACCTCAGGGTGGAAAGCAAAGCTGAATTTGAGCTTGCTCCAATGTATTTCTAGAAGACTTTATTTTCAAAAGAATCTTTGCAACAGGGACTCTTGATTTCATTTGTTTTGTTCTAGACTTGAGACATTGCTGCAAAGGAATTACTTGTGACCAAGAGAATTCTGATGAATTGCTCCCCATTCATTCAGTTTGGGGGTCTTTACAGAGATTTCACAGTGAGGCAGAAAGGGCAGGGGTGTCATACCATATTTTATCCAATGGTGCTGCCTTTCTATAAATAAATATACCTTGGCAAATACACACCAGAATGGGTGTTTATTGTCCATAGTAATGAGGGTAGAGATTAGTAGCAAATACCAAAGGAGAGGTGAACTTATGCTAGTGGGCAGGGCTATGATCTTTACTCTTGATCCCCTGTGTCTAGAAATGGCCCCCTCTCAGATGTATCCTTCAAGGGACGTGTACCTCATGTAGAGTCAAGGAATAGGAAGGATACAGAGGAGGGTGAAGGAGAGAAGGATACAAGGCAGTCTTCTATTGGCCATGGGTTCTTTTCTACCACATTGCTGGCCCCAAAAGAACTGGGGCAACTTATAGCAGTCATCATTGAGCCTGCATTATCAGCTCCATGTAAGGCACACAGTAACAAATGTTTGGAGAATAGAGAGACTAGGAAAATCTATCCAACAGATGCTTACATGGTTAAAGTGATTGATGGGCATCAGGGGCAGCTCCTAGTTTAGCTTCTTGTGGCTTAGTCCAAGTCCTGCTGCTCGGTAGCCATATGGTTATCTGTTGTAAGAAGATAACAGCATACTTTCTGCCTCCCAGGGTAATAGAGACAGATCAAATAGAAGTGATGAGTGCTTTGAGAAGCTAACAGCATCACGTAAACAAAGCTGTGTCAGCTAAGGTATGATTCTGACGAAGGCATTTTCTTTTGGCTTTATCCAGTCTTCCCTTTCAAGCCCCGATATCTTTGACTCCCCAAGTCCCGAAGAAGATAAAGAGGAACACATTTCGCTTGCGCACAGAGGAATAGACGTGTCAAAGAAGACTTCCAAGACTGTTACCATATCCCAAGTGAGTGACCAGCCAGGGTGAAGTGTCCCTGCCCTTCCATGGGTGTACTAACAATGGGTTCGAAACCAAGCAAGATAGATAAACAGACAATGGGTATGGATGTTTGTCATTCCTTAGTGGCAGTGATTACTGTAGTCATCAGAATTCCTAAGATATGCTGCAGAGTCTCTGAGTTGTGCATACAGGTGTTTATTTTTCCAGTTTCTCTTATAGTCAGCATTCTTCATCCTGTCACATTCGTTAAAAAAAAAAAAAGCCCTGAGACACACCCCTGTCACCTGAAAAAACTGTGGTGTATCTAGATAGACTACATTGCATGCTGTGCTCTCTGCTCATAGACCTTGTCTTTTATATTCAAAACTGGCAAAAAAAAATTATATATATTTGTAGTTTTACACTTATGTTATCTCTTAAGGAAAAATTTACTTGGATTCATGCTCTAGAGTAAATTTATACTCTAAAACATTTTAATTTTACTCAGTGCCCAGGGAATGATCAAGCTGATTTAAAGTTACTTGTTTCTGAAAAACAAAGAAAACATTGTTGTGGTAGCACGCACCCAACAGTCCCACCTGCTCAGGAGGTTAAAGTGGGAAGAATCACTTGATTTGAGGAATTTGAGCCTGGATAGCAGAGTGAATGAATATCCTCCATCTTAAGAAAGAAAAGCGAGGCAGAGAGACATCCACGTGCAGGGATTAGAGGGTAGAGACAGAGAGACCAAGGGAGAGAAGTGGGTGGCAAGCAGAAGTGTGTCTCAGTGGAAGAACAGTTACCTAGCATGGGCAAGGCCCTGGGTGAGAGTCCCACCACAAAAAGAGCATGGTTTCCTACTGCATGCAGCTTTGAAGAGGAAGCATCCTATGTGCACTCAGATCTTCCTAGAAACAAATGACAACTTTTACATTCCATCTTCTTCTACTAAGAAAACCGTCAAGTCAGATTGTTTTCCTGGAACATCAGCAACATTTTAATGTGTAGAAGCACAAAACAGTAGTCATTTGAAGCAGTCATGAGCACAAAGAAATCAAAGGTTGGATAGGATTTTTCTCCTCATAGATTTGAGTGTTTGCATTACGGATTTTCTTGAAAATCTGATACAGTAAGCAGAACATGATCCTATAAAACAGATCAATTTTAATTACCCACAAAGCCAAGGCAGTCTTCCTTTTCAAAGGATTCTGTTTACTGAAATTGGATTCAGGCCAGTTTTATTGTTTAGTTTTCTGATGACCATAGGCAGAACTTCAGTTTCCTGTTCTCTGACATCCCAAAGATGTCTCTACAGTGACACCTACTGGCGGGTAGTGGCTTTTCAAGTTTCTGATCTGCATGGCTCTATTCCATTAGCCTATTTCAGTTCCCTGGAGTTGTCAGGCTGTATATTTCACTCCTTCAGGAAATTTCACTTGAACTAATTTGATCAAGGAGTGTGGTGACCTAGACTATGTGAGGGACTAAAAGCATACTTGTTAGCTGCAGTGGGCTACTCTGAGAGCCCATCAGACAGAAACTAGAGAAAGAACTATTGATCTAAGAAGTATCCTGAAGCCAGTGTGGTGGTGAAGCCAGACACTGGTGGCTCATGAGAGGTAAGAGAGGAAGGGAAAAGAAGAAGGCATGCATCCTGGAGTCTCTAATATAATCAGCAAAGAAAACAAGAGAAGAGCACAGATCTTTGAGCTCCATCAACCACAGTCACAGTGCTGGGCTGAGGATCCAACTGGTAAAGGGGGAATTGAATGCCAGTCCTGCTGGTTATTAGTTCCAACCAAGACTCTGGGAGTTTGCCCTATAGGCCTCAGTTTCCTGCTTGGTACAATGTGTGTATACCAGCTGATCAGTTTACTTTGTAAGCTAATGTCCATGGTGCAGCCACAGCTCTGTAAATGTCAGTTCTCCCCCCACCCCCGGTACTGTAACTCGTACTAACAAAGCAGCCCTGGCTGGCGGAGCACTCTCCCTGGCAGCAGAGAGTGCTTTTCCTCAATGGTAACTTGGCAGAGAAAAGGCTAACAGAGAGACTAGGAACGATGGCCCATCTGCTTTTGGCACGCTCTGCCCAGTCTCTGCCTCTAGCACAGCCTGAATCTAGACTCTACCTCCTTGCTGCCGTGCCAGCTGAACCCCTTCTTGGCACTTTCCCTGGGATGGCCGGCTGAGCGTCTGCTGCTGGAGGAAATCCCGTGGTTGCTGGGCCAAGCTTCACCATCAGCCTTGGTTTCCACCCTCTCACTCACCTCCTCTGCTCACAAAGTCCTATCCCACTGCTTTGCCTCCTCCATATTTGCCTATCCACTCACTTTCCCTTACTAATGTTTCCTCTCCTGGCCTGTCAAGCACTTATACTCCCTCTCACCCAGGACTGATTCCCAGCCTGTGTGTTCCTGTCTTCCTTGGAACACCTCTCCATCAGGCCTTTCCCACCTCTCCATCTTCACCAGTCCATCTCCCCTAACATCTCATGCAGCTCGGGGTCTCATTCATCTGTGAAGGCAAACAAAACCTTCTTTCCCTCCTATCTCCTTGTGAAGCTGCTGTATGCATTTGCATGCACACTCCTCTTTCTTCCTGCCCCAGCCACATCCCTGGAAAGAATCTTCTGTTTGTCAGCCACATCTCTCAGTGCCCATTCATCAACTGGTCTCTCACCTTTGGGTCACTGTTTCCATAGTTGTACTACCAAACGGGTTCTGTTTTCCTCTCAACCTCACTGACATACTTATCCAGCCTTTCTTTTCCTCTGGGGATTTCCATCAGCTCAGCCCTCCCACTGGTCTTTCTTCATTCCCTCTCTCACTACTTCCCAATTGTCAAGAGCTCTCTCTCCCTTCTCTTCTTGTCTCAATGATTTAGAATTCCCCAGCTTCCACCCTAGGCATCTTCTCATCTCTCTTACCCACACCCATGACTTCCATTTCCTTTGGCCAATCTTCTTATATTAGTTACTTGCTCTGCCTACTAGGTATATCCTCTCAGCTATCCCTCTGATTCCTAAAATTCAAAACCAAAATGATTGTCTGGGCCCTCCTCAATGAAAGGTACCACCTTTACTCGTTTCTTCCCTCCCATCCTATGACCCTGTGTTTCGCTGTCTCTCTGTCTCTCTTTCCCTCTCTCTGTCTCTGTCTCTCTGTCTCTCTCTCTCCCCCCTCTCTCCCCAGTCTGTCCAGGCCTCATCGCCCTGACAATGACTAGTGTGATCTACGAAGGCAGGGATGCCATTGACCTTATCCAGTCCCCACTCCAGTACCAGGAGTGATACCTAGTGGCCTTTGTTAGCTGGGCCTGCCTTTACCCACATCTCTCAAAATAGTCTTCATTCTAGGTCACCACCTGTTTCTAGTTTGCCTTGTGTCAGAGTCTCAGAAGTTCTGTCTAGCTCCAGGCTTGCCAACTCTCATGCCTTTTTACCCCCACAGCAACCATGAGCAGGGTGTACAGCCATTCGAACCAGCCTCTTCTCTCCTCACTGCCAGCCGTACTTTCTCCTCCTCCCTTTATCTGATCCCCACTGTGTTTTGCTTCCTGGTCTCTAGGCCATTGTCTAGGCCTTCCCCTTCCGTCCTCCCTCCTCCAGCTTCTTTTCTCCTATAGTCTCTTCCCTCTGAAAAGAGGAGACCATTGACTGCTTGCTTTTTCCATCCTGGAATGTGGATGCTTACATGTGTTTCTGAGGCTCTCTGTGCTTCCCCTCTCTTGTGCAGTCTTCCTCCTGTGCTGCAGTGTATTGCTTGTCTGTCTGCCAGTGCCTCCAGTGAGTTCTAAGGTCCTAAGTACTATGCAAATGTATTGCTTACTTCAGGGTTTGTAGGGCCTGGCAAACAGTTTTGCATCTCTGTGTATATGAAACCTATTTGGGACTATCTTGTCTAGAAAGAAGATGAAATTGAAAATATATACAGGTAGCCCTTGGGCAGTGGTCTGTCTGGACCAAGTTGGCCATAGATGGTTTATGAATGAGGGAATAAATGATTAGAGTGTATGGAGACAGGTGTGGGACTGGGTATAAAAGGAAGGTTTGACTTACCCGGACAGGGAGGCAGTCCCTGCACAGATCCCTGGCTCTGAAGCCTCTCCACCTTCCCTTTTCACAGGTGTCTGATAACAAGGCATCCCTGCCATCCAAGCCAGGGACCATGGCAGCTGCCAGCAGTGGGCCACCTTCTTTCTCTTCAGTGGCATCCTCCCCCATGTCATCCTCTTTGGGAACAGCTGGACAACGAGCCAGTTCTCCATCTCTGTTCAGCACAGAAGGAAAGTCAAAGATGGAGCACGCAGTGAGCAGCCAGGCTGCTATCGAGGAGCTTAAGATGCAAGTCCGTGAGCTGAGGACCATCATTGAGACCATGAAGGACCAGCAGAAGTGAGTGCCAGGGACACTTCACAGCTGTTTCCAGGTGGCTCTCCATTGGGAAACCACAGCCTAGTTCTGAAAGCTTGGATCTCACTCTGCCCAGAGGGTGGGCTAGGCCTTCCCATTGATAGTGGCAGAAGTGCTGGAAGTGGGTATGGACTGTACATCCCTGGCTCTGAAACCTCTCTGCCTTCCCTTTTCACATGTGTCTGATAACAAGGCATCTGTGCTGGCCATGCCAGGGACGTGTGTGTGTGTGTGTATGTGTGTGTACATACGTGTGTGTGTGTATGTGTGTGTACATACGTGTGTGTGTGTGTGTGTGTGTGTGTGTGTGTGTGTACAGTGAACAGAGGACAGGGAATAGCTTTCAGGAATTGGTTCTGTTCTCCCACAAGGTGAGGTCTCAGAGATTGAACTCAGGTCATCAGGCTTAGCAACAAGCACCTTTACCTGCTTAGCTATCTCACCAGCTTTTTATCACTGTGGCAGAATTTTGAGAAAATCAACTTTTAATAAGGGAAGGCTCAGAGCTAGAGAGACAGCTCAGATGTTATGATCACTTGCTTCTCTTCCAGAGGACTAGGGGTTCATTTCCCAGCACCTGCATAGCAGCTCACAATTGTGTATAATTCCAATTTCAGGGGATCTAATGTCCTCTTCTGGCCTATGTGGGTGCCAAGCATGTATGTGCTACATATATATGCATACATACATACATACACTCATACATACAAAAGAAAAGCAAAATTGAAAAGGGAGTGGGTAGGTGGGTTCATGGTTTCAGTTCATGGGAATTGAGCTTTTGGGCTTAAGCAGCATGTCATGGGAAGGAACATGTTAAGAGGGAAGCTTCCTCGCCTTATGGTATCTAGGAAGCAAGGGGGTAGGTGTCATAATATTCCTTATATACCTAATAATCTAAAAGTTCACAACCTCCCAGTAGCACCACAAGCTGGAGGTTAGGCCTTGAACTGTGAATTCTCGGGAACATTCAATAGCCAAAACAATACCAGTACATATACAAATTCTTTTGATTTTGCTTTCAATTACTGTGTGTTTCGGGGACGAGTCATTGTGCACTTGTGTATAGGGCCCACAGAGAGTCGAGAAGTATACTGTCTCCTAGTACTGGAGTTAGAGGTGGCTGTGAGCCATCCAACATGGCTACTAGAATCAGAACTCACTCTTAACCCGTGAGCCACCTCTCTAGCACCATCTATATCACTAACTTAAACTCTAGTGTTAGGGGAAGAATATAGCTTCTTAATTTAGATGACAGATAAAACAATTGGCTTGCATCAAGGCGCTATAACATATGAAGAATATGTAGGGAATCTTTAAACCCAAGATTTTGCTGTCAGAAAGATGTCTTCATCATGAGACTCAGGGGTCTTTCCTCATGCATGCCCACATACATACTTTTACATACTTATCCTCAGGGAGCACTTGAATGAGAAGAAAAGCCTGTGAACAAAAATAAAATATCCTTCCACCAGATTGCCTGGGATGCTGTTTACTGTGAGAAAGCTGGTAGAAGGATTAAGAGTAGGCAGCACTTAAAGAAACTGAGGGTCAGAGACTATGCATTGAGAGCTCTTTCTGAAAGAATCTTGAGATACTTCTCAGTGAAGCATTTCATGAGCATTTTGAAAACTGACCTAGAATGACTGGGAGCAGGGAACTTTGGCAGAGGGAATAGCAGGCAGCTTCATAAGCAACTGAACAGCCTGGTGGGTCATCCTCTCCCTGGACACCTGGACACCTTGGTTCCGAAGGTGCATAGGGGTGATGGCGAGAGCTATAGCCAAAATCCTGCAGCCTGGGAGAGAGGTTCTGGGGCTGCTATTGACTGACATTTGCCTCTCTTCCAAGGATGGAGAGCCCTGACGTATTTTGTGGTCAGACACCTCAGGGAACAATTGGGTTAAGCAAAGTTAGTTTGTTTTCTGAAGGACTTTTTGAAGTCTTCACCTCACATCGAAAGTATAGAGAAGACAGCATATGCAGTTTTGCAAATGCATGCATCCAAAGAACTCTTTAACCTGTTCTAGGAAAAAGGTTCCAAGGAACTAACTTTGAACAGTGTAGGTCTAAGCAGGTTCTGTTCCACTCAGGCTAGACAATGGGTAAAATTGGGCTTCTTCAAATCACTTCCTCACTGGAAGAGATTCATCACATAAATATGCAGAACTGGTGAGATAACATGGTAATTTCCTTGGGCCACCCAGGCTCCCACAAACTCCTTAAAGTTCCTGCTTCCTGTTTGACTCTAGAAGCTATACGTTTGGGTACCCAAAGGACATCTATATCCAGTTGAGCACATGTCATTTGCCAAGGCAGTGACTCCATGATTCCATGACATCCAGCCTTCTGGACAGGACCACATTAGGACCTGACTTGCCTGGATCCAGGTCTTTGGAACTTTATACTCAATGGGAGGGGGAGCAGACTGG
>JADRCC010058388.1:0-14166 GCA_019843855.1 Hylomyscus alleni
TTTTTTAGGCATATGCTAATTATATGTAATGATATGATTATTATATAACATGTAACATTTAGTATACTACATTTACACATTATTTTATATGTAATATATTCTTAATTATATAATATATTGTATTATAAAACAATATATAAAATTATATTTTGTTTTAATATAACTAATTTACATTATATAGTGTATTGTATATATAATATAATATGTATAATCATATAATTATATTTTGTTATAATAAAATTGTGATATGTAATATAATTTATTCTAAATAAAATTATATAATATCTTATATAATCATATATATAAATATTATATAAATTGTAATTAGTTCTCACCTTGTTAGTAAGAGTAGTTCCAGCATATAGAAACATATATATATATACATATATATATATATATGTATATATATACACACACACACACACACACACACACACACACACGTATATATGAATGAAACAGAACTAGCTCTGTTCACTAGCAAGGATTAAATTAATTATATATCAATAGTATTATCAAAATCTACAAACCAGAATTTGAGTTTAGAATTGTTCTTCAATAAACTTATAGGGTTCTGTAACAATGGATCTAAATCTACATTCTTACAGGCATTACATGAAATGAACTTTGAACAAATTGCAGGCCCAAAAATTAAATTTAAAACTCCAAAAGAAAGGGTCAGATCACAGGTAAACAGATTAGGATGAAAAAAGTCAGCCAACTATTTACATATCACAGGGTAGTGTTGTGTTCCAGGAAATAAAAATGAGCAAATCTACATGGAAGTAGTCTTTCTTAGTTAAGGTGTGAAGAACACCATGACCAAGGCAACTCTTATAAAGGCAAACATTTCACTGGGGCTGGGTTACAGTTTCAGAGGTTTAGTCCATTATCATCATGGCAGGAAGCATGGCAGCATGCAGGCAGACATGGCGCTGGAGAAGGAGCTCAAAGTTTTAAATGTTGATACTAAGACAGCCAGGAGACTATCTTTCCTTTGTGGGAGCGTGAGCACACATATAAGATATCAAAGCCCATCCCCACAGTGACACCCTTTCTCGAACAAGGACACACCTACTCCAACAAGGCCACACCTCTAACTGTATTTTCCTATTGACTGAACAATCAAACCCATGAGGCTATAGGAGCTAAACATATTCGTACCCCTACAAAGTCCAAATAATTTAAACAGATGTTTTCTTCTCATGGAGGTAAATTATAGCCTCGTACTCAGTATTAATTTGTGCTTATTCTAAATATTGAATAACCCTCTGTAGGAGAGTTAACAGTGGAGAAGCCTGCCAGTCAGTTCTTTATACAGGTAAGCAACATTAGCACTATCAGGGGCATCAAGCATAGTTGCATGTGTAGTGCTGATGTGCTATGTTACTTGATTCAAAGAACCATCATTTCTATCTAACCAGCTAAAGGATCACTAGACATACTCCAGTTACTATACATCCCATAAAAAATATTTGATGAGTACTCCTCAAAATTGTCATCAAAAATAGGAAAAGTATGAGAACCTTTCATAATTCAGAGGAAACAAAGGAGATCCATTATGTTATTAAATACAAATCGGTGCTTTAGGTAAGATCTTGCACCGGACAATGGTGATAGGGAAGAAATGACTTGAAATCTGTGAAAATCATAGAGAAAATGATAATAGTGTTTCAGTTTTGGGTCATCTGTGGTAAAGAATGAGCCATACTAATGTGATGTTTGGATGACAGGACACTCAGGGTAGGTGGCATATGGAAAGTCTCACACAATGTTTGTATTTTTAAGCCTAAAACCTCTTCAAATATAAATATTTTAATAGTAGCAAATATAGTGATTGGTGATACCAGAATGCAAGCAGAATAATCTCCCATAGATGAAATTAATGAAAACAGAATGTTTCAAAATTCATATGTGACTCTGTTAAGGTTGCCTTTTTATACCCATTCTGGAATTAATTGGACTTTGAAAAAGTAGAAAAAATCATATAAGAGACAGTAAAACCTGTATTATAGTCATTATTTTTAATCTGACAAATGATTTCATGTATATGTAAAAGTCATGTAACTATGTGTGTGTCTGACAGACACATACTCTGACAGACCTGTGACACCTCTGACAGACATGTGTATGCCCCTGGTGGGTGGCTGTCTCTGGGAGCTCTCTAGGGTCTGGGTTAGTTGAGTCTGCTAATCTTCCTATGGGGTGGCTCTCCCTTACAGCTTCCTCAATCCTTGCCCTAATCCTTGACCTAATATGGGTCTCTGACTTCAGTCCAGTGGTTGGCTGTAAGTATCTGCCTCTGTCTCAGTCAGCTGCTGGGAAGGCCTCTCAGAGGACAGCCATGCCAGTCTCCTGTCTGTAAACACATCATAGATGTTGGGGGTAGGAGGCACCCTCTCAGAGGCAAGTGGAAAGACAAATGTGATGAGGTTGTGGGAGGGGAGCCCCAAGGGTGAGTAGTGACTGGAATGTAACTAATAAAATAACTTAAAATGTCATGTAACTAAAATCAATCTTATTTTGTGATTTAAACTAAATATGAATATCAAAACTTCAGCCGGGGAGTGGTGGCATACACCTTTAATCCCAGCACATGAGAGGCAGAGGCAGCCAGATTTCTGAGTTTGAGGCCAGGCTGGTCTACAGAGTTCCAGGAAATCCAGGGCTGCACAGAGATCCTGTCTCAAAAAGAACTAAAAATCAAAACAAAAAAACAAAAAAAACAAAAAATATCAAGTGGTGTTTTTCTTTCTGTGCTTAAACATTTGTCTACCTATTCTGAACCACAGCTAGCTCTAATTTGTGGAATCCAAAGCTTCTGGTCACATGGAGCAAAGAGTAGGGTTCTGGTCACTAAAGGCTAAAAACAGAGAAGCTAGACCACAGTACTCAAGCACAGCTGGATGGAAAGTTGGATGGAAAGTAGGGCTCCCTGGCAGTGAAGGATGACTTCAGTCTACAACATTCATTATATATCTCAGAAAAGGGGAAGAGTTTGGAATTTCCAGACAATTGTGAATAATAAATGTCTAAAGATATCGAAATACTGATTAATCAGGTTCGACCATTGTATAAATAAATCTACTGAGTTATCAGAACTGCCTAAGAAATATACGTAAGTGTTTTATGTACCAGCAGATTCAGCATAGGACTAGCACTAAATATAGTAGCACTATGTTACTAACTCAACAAAGCAGAATTAAATACCCGTGGCAATGTAAATTTGGATAATAACCAGTTGATGTGCAGTGTCAGGAACAGAAAAAAAATATCTATAATTTTTATTTGAAATTCCTTTAAGGTAAAAAGCAAATTTGTGGTTAAACTCCAGAATAGCATTTTATAGTGTGTGTGAATGTGTGTTTAATAAATAACAGAAATTATTTCAAGGGAGTATCTCAGGGATTTAATATTAATTATTCTAGTAGTGATTAATGAGCTCTACTTCCATGGTATCCATATTCCTTTTAAGATTTTTCTTCCTTATTCTAAATGGCTTTGAATGCATCACATATTTCAAATGATAATTCCACAAAATTGTTTTATGAATGTAAATTCATTTCCACATTAAGGATCAATAGAAATGTGATTCTGGGGTACATCACTTTCATAATGACTTAATGTGAAAATAAATCAACAAAGGCTTGAGAGGTGACTCAGTACATAAAATAATTGCTGTGGCAGCATGAAGACCAGAGTTCTGGTCCTCAAAACCCAGGCAAAAGCTGGGCACTTGGTGGAACATATCTTTAACCCTAGCACTAGAGAGGCAGAGACAGGAGTATCCAGCAATTTGCTGGCCACATAGTCTAGCAGAAATGGAAAGCTGCTGCAAGTTTAGTTAGAGACACTGCATCAAAATAAGAGAAAGAAGTCATTAAGTAATACATGCAGTATGTTAATCTTAGGCCTACACATAGGTATGCATGGACATATTACCTGTGCACATGCACATACATGTGCACAAGTGTGTGCACACATGCACAAAATCCAGGAGACCTCTGTGTAAGGAAAAACTAAAAGTTGTTTTTCTTCTAAACAGTCTACTTTTTCTTAATACAGTGTAAGGTACTAATGCTTAAGACCTTAAATTAAGAGAGACTTAAGATCTACTGGTATGTTGGAAAGAACATGAATCTGTCCAAGCCAACAAGAGGTAATGCTTGTAATATGACAGGATCAAATTCCAAGAGGTGAATACAGTGCCCCAAGATCACCAGAGGATAATATTGTAAACAGATGTTGTGAGCCATCTGAACAAAGCATTAGTCAGATTTCCCAATTTAACTTTAACACACAGACAAGAATATTGTTGTCGGTATACCTCAATGAATTAAGATATGTGATTTTTCTCTTTAAAACCAATTTATAGAGTATGCATATAAGGAGGTGGTTTATTGGGTAAGTATCCCCAAAGAATCAATTTTTATTTAGAAAGTTGCTTTTATTTGTGTCACATTTTAAGGGCTGAGAAATAAAGGCATAAAAATACCAATGACAGATAAAACTGAGAAAATTACTTCGAACAAGCTCTTCTAGAACAGAGCTGTGCATATAAATTAGGTAAACACTAAAAACTAGATCAAAAAGAAGTTCTTTAACTTTCATTTAAATGCATGAACAGCTGTGGCAGATCTAATGTCACTAGATATACTGCCCAACAATGTGGAATATGGGGGAAAGATCTTGGTTATTTTTAAGCTCATGCTAGGCATGGCTACATCCTTTCAACAATAAGAGAATGAAAGTCTTATGTTATCTACATGGTAGTCAATGTCAAGGTTTATAGGACTTTGGGTACAGAAGTCTGTCACTGTCTCTGTGAACAGAATAATTATAACATAGAAATTAATTTGTTCTTTACAATCACCACACCAAGGAAGACAAGTCAAGCTGCAATTTAAAAAAAAATGCATACTGTGCATAACTATTTTGAATTGTCTTGAATTTTTAATGCCTTTAAATTTTACCTTCTTTACCTTTCATTGGATGAGGTAACCTATACTTTAGGTAAATAGCTAAATCCTTTAATGGAAAATCTTTTGTGTCTTTAAAGGCACTGATTATGCATTCATAACCTTCATAACAACTCAGTCGTATAGGACTTTATTTATTTTTTACAAAATACTTTTATTTAAATTTTTCTCTGAAAATATCATTACATTACTTTTAATCAAATTTCACCCGTTTGACTTTACACACCAAGATATTCCACCTCTCTCATGCCCAATGAGAGCTGATGTCCATGAGCTGATGGCCATCACCTAGACTGCAGCTCTAATTATTTCTTTCCAGCATTCCTTTTCATCCTGCACACCAACGCCTCATGATTTTCTCATGTAAAGTCTCTAAGAGTATGGCACCTGCCACAAGCCTTATATCTTTCATTCTCACCTTCAGTGATTTCAGCTTCTGGGGGCTTTCCATTCCCCGCACTGCTTTATAAACTTACTTCAGTGACAAAAGTGTTGACATATTATTTTATATCTCCATATTGTTAACGCTGTTCTTCTTTCCACCAAAACGTCCCTCACTCTACCCAGATTTACTGGGCAGCATTACTTCTCTTTCAGTTCTTAAGATGTCCTGTTCTCAAGAAATATTTCCTTTTCTGATGATAAGATTGACCACATTATGTTGAACCTTGGTACTGAACTCTTGAGATGCTTAATTGTTTCTATAATACATAATTGCTTGAATTTACCCTTTCCCTCCATTAAAAAGTTATTTGGTTGAGAATCTTTTAGCAGTATATTCACAATTTCAGGCACATAGATACCAAACTCTCAGTGTACAACAAACATGAAAAAATTGATGAGAGATCTGTTTGCATTTGAAGACTATCTTTTCCACATTAATTTTTAAAGTGTTTTATTTATCTAGTATTTGAAAATTTCACAGAAGTATACAAAATGCTTTAGTCACATCTTTCTCTTCTCATTCCCACTGCATGCAATTAGAGCTGCCATTATGTACTTAGGTATAGAGGCAACCACTGGAGTGCAGTAACCTACAAGAAACCACACCCTTAAAGACAAAGGACTCTCCCTTGAGAGGTAATAATAGCTCTTAGCTAGGGTGGGGCCTCATGACTTCTTCCCCATTCATGCTATCACACCTACCAGAATGCTTATTGAATAATTTCTAGACAAGTTACATCATAGTTTACATCAGGATAGCCTTTATAAGAATCACATCATTTTAATATCATTTCCCAAAGGTCATAGCTGTTGAGATATTAACAAAATCCCTAGTGCCTTAAAAGTGGTATGTATCCAGGCTCTACCATATAATAGGTCTATCGATATAAAGTCCATAGTAGGAACCATTTATTTTGTATTTTTTTCTTTTTCAGCTTGCTACTTTTCATTAAAATGCTCCTCATAAGACTGAAGTGGACAAGAGCTTCAGTATGTAGCCTAGAGACTGTTTTTGTGGTAATTTGGTGAAGAATGTGGCTGCTTTTTGCCATTGTCTGAAGAATCTGCCTCAGGCTAAGGTGAAGAGATTTAGATTAATTTCTTTGACAAAGGAAGTCTCAAAACAGCCTAGTAAAAATTCTCTTGTTTGTCTCCCAAGCAAGATGTAGAACTCAGCTCCTCCAGTGCCATCCCTGCCTGGACACTGCCATGCTTCCAACAATGATGATAATGGACTGAACCTCTGAACCTGTAAGCCAACCCCAATTAAATGTTGCCCTTTATAAGAGTTGCCTTGGTCATGGTCTTTCTTTGCAATAATAATGGAAATCCTAAATAAGACACAAACCAAGGTTAATAATTCTTTCAAGTCTGTTTTATCATTCCACTTATGGCATGAGCAAATGTCTTCTTACAGAGGCATGTAATGCTTTATTTTTATGGAATAGAAATTTTCATTCACAGCTAATATAATTTGTCACTGAAGCAAAACATATATGAACAGTACAATTAAAAGTCCCATAGTTTCCTGACAAATTTTTACATTAACTGTTCCAATTATGAATTTTTATTAAATATATTATTTAAATACTTCATAACACTCATACAAGTGTTTGTAATTCTGTGGGGGTTTTTCTCTGAGAAACTTTATTTGTAGTTGGTAAATAATTCTCTTTCAAATGACATTTTTCTTTGTTCTTTGGCACCATCCTCAGAGGGGAACAAAGATGTCAGCAGCATCAATTTTATGAAGCTGAGCTACTAAAAAGATAAAGTGCAAACCAAAAACTTGCTGAAATAGACTTCTTTTTTACTATGGAGTATGAAGAATCTCCTGTGCACATAGCATTGTGCTTAATACAAACGGTGATGTACACATTTAATGTGTATGTGTCTATAAATAGATGCCCAAAGTTCTGGAAGTAAGAACCATATGAATCAAAATGCCTATGATATGTTTATTTACAGCTTACTAAAATAAAATTATAGTAACAGTATGGAATGGCTAATAAATTAGTAGAAATGATAAATGACTACAAATATCAAGGGTCAATAGAATAGGGGGGTAAGATAAATAAAAAGGGTAGTTAAAGAAATAGAGATTAGGAAGAAATTAGTGATGATAACTACAAATATCAAGGGTCAATAAAATAGGGGTAAGATAAATAAAAAGGGTAGTTAAAGAAATAGAGAGAGAGAGATTAGGAAGAAATTAATGATCCCTATGAATGTCATAGCAAAATTGCAGTACTTCTATTAGAATTGAAAAGCAAAGACCTGACAAACGGAGGGAAAGTGTAAACAATGGTGTAAGATTTAATTGGAGAAATAAGTTGCTAAGAAAATATTAATAATTAACTCACAACCAATTCTGAGCCACTCTCATGTTAGAACCCCAAGATTCTCTTAATTTTCCATTTACCATTGTTTTTTCAAAGAAAATCAATCTCTTCCTTGGTGACATATGCCAGATGACTATCTGTGGAATACGAGAGATAAAAGCCTACCACCCACCAGTCTAACAGCTTGACCTAAGAAAATAGTTCTTCATGGGAGAAAAGAAACAAAAGCAAACCCCATGAGCATTAGTCAAATTACAACCATACGCATTCGATTCATTGCATCAAACCGTCTTCCTGGCAGAGAAGCTAAGCACTGTGGAGAAAGACATAGAAATAACTTTGATTTTATTTCAAACCATTAAAATCTGACTTGGTTGAATAGTTGTAAAAAATGACGCCACATTTAGGGTGTGTGTGGTTGGTGGTAAACACTATAATCCTAATATTTAAGAGTGTGAGGCAGAAGGATCTGAAGATTGAAGACAACCTGGATCACAGAGCAAGAATGCATCAAATAAAAAAAAAATGAAAGGAGGAAAGAGAGAGAGAGAGAGAGAGAGAGAGAGAGAGAGAGAGAGGAAGGAAATAAAGAAGGAAGGAAGGAAGGAAGGAAGGAAGAAAGAAAGAAAGAAAGAAAGAAAGAAAGAAAGAAAGAAAGAAAGAAAGAGAAAGAAAGAAAAAGAGAAAAAGAGAGAGAACCTAAATAAATATGGGATACATTTCTAAATTAGGTATGTGATTGTCTTTTGGATTGAATCATTTGCTAGTTTGAAATTTTGAATTTGAAACATTATAATTTTTCCAGAATAACAAAATTAATATAACATTACAGAGTCCATAAAGCCATGTAGTTTTCGTTAACCAGTACACTCTATGCTGATAGTTATCATTAATATATTATAAATTGTTTTAGCTTTTTTAAAAAATACATTCAGCCATCATAAAACTTTCTACTGCTAAGAAAACAGACATTGGGGAAAGTGTTCTGTACCAGGAAAGGAATTAGACTCTGAGTCGGAAGACTTAGCAGTTGCTACTAATTTTGCCATATCTAATTTAGTTCTCTTATCCAAAACTGAGAGCATTATTTTCATTTTCTGTGTTTTTTTATTAAGTTTGATGTGTGTAAAACTTACACCCTGAGTCTTTTTCATAGAGGTTTCTGTTCAAATATCCCATACCATGTTGTTTACTCTGAGGAGTATTATCAATTTGTAAACACATTTTACTCATCTAGACTGGCGTGAAAAATAGTTTTGCTGTCATGATAATACTCTTGCCAAATCTCTAGGGTTATGTTTCTAAACACCAGTGTGTTTGGAAAAATTACAGTTAGCAAGATCAAGATCTATTAAAGGACATGACTTATCAGGGAAGGAAAGGGAATCAATAAACTGTCACTTAGACATTGACTTAATAGACATCGCAGAGAGTTTGTATCTGTAAGGGGAACCCAGTTTGTTATTAGCCTTGTAAAGCTTCAAAATAGATACCTTTCTTCACAACCATCTTCATTTTCGGGTGGTATTGCTGTACTATCCTAACCTACTCAAAGAATTTTACTATGGGATCCCATTGAATAAATTAATATCTTTAAAACATTTTATCTTGTCCATATGTGTTGATTGTACTCCCTATTGTAATAAAAACTAACAGCAACAACCAATAAAAAAAAAACTATAAAAGCAACTGATAGAAGGAAAAGTTTATGTTAGTTTACAGTTCCAGGATATAGTCCTTCGTGACAGCCAGGGAATGATGGCAGGGACGGAGAGCCTACTGATTCCATCACACTCACAGTTGGATTGCAGCTGGTGATGAGGAAGTGGGAGCAGAATATAAAGCCCTTAAGTCCCACACACTTTATCAACCACCCCTTAAGGGACACCCCTTAGCGCCGGGGGCCAGCTCCTACAAGGGTGTTTCTTCTTTCTCGTTGGTTCTTCTTGAACCAGCGGAGGGGGAAGAGCATAGGTGGGGGTAAGACTTAGTCTTACAAGATATTTAGGGTTGCTATATAACAAAAAGTTTACTTATCTCAATCTAAGTTACTATGCTATTGTAGCTGACCTGCCTTCTGTGATCCTCTGAGGCCAGAAACTGAAGTTTCTGGCACTTAGCACCTCATCCTAAAACAGCAGATTAAGTAAAGGATTAATTGCTAGAGCCTTTTCCCTATTGTCCAGATGCCTCTTGCTTGTCGGGCTATGGGGAAGTTTGGAGCAAAAAACTTCTATTGAACCAGGAGAAGAGAATAACACTCCCAGAAGGAAAAACTTTTACATAAACAAATATTCATAATCTCACATAAATTCATATACAGATTCATGGTCATTTTTCATTTATCCATATCCATTCATACCCAGGTTGCATGCATTCTCACAATTACATACTTACCATACACATATGCCTACATTCTCACAATTTACACACACATCCATACTTACATATGCATATGGAGCAAAAGACCAAGCACTGGTGCAGAAAGAACTCAGTCATTCTGGATGAAAAATGGAGCTTTATTTCATAGAGAAAGAAAAGGCTTCTACCTTTTTTATGCTAAATGAATTAAACTCATGTTTGTAAGAAAAAAAAGCCTTGTTTCTTTTAATAAGACTAAGCTTGCCTTGTCCTTATCATGGGACCTGTTCTGTTCCCTGGTAAGAAGGCTGCCTCTGCTCTCTGCAGCATCTTTTTTCCTCTTTCCCTCTGCATTCTGCACATTGCTCTCTTAGTATTTTTTGTTACCTATAGTTTCTTATTCCATTCTGCATTTTCCTTCTAATCTAAAACGTGTTCTGTCTAAAAACTTCTCTTCAGCTCAGTTCCTCTCTCAGCTCAGTTCTCACCTCCGTTCCTCTCACCTCTGTCCCCCAGTTCTGACTCTTCTCTTTGTCCTCGGCCCTTAAACATCTTTCAGGATACATGATCACATGTTTAAAAGTTCATCAAAAGTGCGCACAGAAAATCAAATCATAAATTGAAATAGAAAAGACTGAGATCGGGGACCCTTATGGAAGATTCTGGGGGAGAACTGAAGGAGCCAAAGGGCGTGGCAACCCCACAGGAAGACCAACAGTGTCCCTGTTCCCTGGGAGCTACCGAGGACTAAGCCACCAACCAAAGAGCACATATGGGCTGGTCCGTGGCCTCTGGCACAGATGTAGCAGAGGACTACCTTGTCTGCTCTCAGTGGGAGAGGTCTGAGATGGGGATATATGGGTTGGTGGGGTGTGTGTGGGAGTACCTTCTCAGAGGCAAAGGGGAGGGGGTAGGGGGTGAAGAACTCTTAGAGGGGGGGCTGAGGACGGGGGGCTGGGGGAGGGAGGCAATATTTAGAGTGTAAGTAAATAAAACAATTAAAATGTTATCAGTAGTTATTTGATTTTTATTAAAAACTGACATAAAAATAGTTTTAAAGCATAAACCTGCCCATATAAACACGTTCCCTGACAAATAACTCTAGAACACGACTGGCAATGGGGTTAGTTGACCTCTGGCTGCATCCCACTGCCTCATTTGTCTCTATTTTCTGTAACACAAAAATGACATACCCAAAATATATGTGTTTTCTTGTTTATTTTACAGAGGAGACCACAAGCACAGTTCCTACCACCAGTAATTATGCAATTGGTTTCTCCATTTGGGGAAGTCAAAGGTGCCAATACATCCCAAGTTGATGAGAGCTCCCACTGTAAAAATGTCTTCTTGATCATGCTATCTCACCTGCCAGGTAAGTATCAAATATATGGCTATGCCTATTAGAATACATTTACATAAGAATGCAAATGTTTTCCTCTTTGAAAGAGTGGCTCCTCCCATTGCACACATTGTCTAATGGGGAGAAAAAAATCAAAGATAGTTGAAAAATTATTGTATTCCTTTGGTGCCCTACATATTTTAATGCATATACTTTAAGGCCATTTATGAAGAAGTGTTCCATATTATCTGCATTGTACTTAGGAAACGAACTATTGACAAATACAGTACATTCAATACTCCATTAAGATCACCAATAAATTATTTCTCATTTATTTTTCTGATAATGTTGATTTGAAATGAAATATCTAGTATATTTCAACTCAAATTAAGCGGTGGTGGGGCACACCTTTAATCCCAGCACTTGGGAGGCAGAGGCAGGTGGATTTCTGAGTTTGAGGCCAGCCTGGTCTACAGAGTGAGTTCCAGGACAGTCGGGGCTACACAGAGAAACCTTGTCTCGGAAAAAAAAAAAAAAAAAAAGAAAAAGAAAAAAGAAAAAAAAAAGAAGATAATTTAGCTAGTGATACAAATAGAAGGTAAGACAAAATGGGAGTGAGACTACAAATTTTCAATACAATACTGTTATTTAGTCAGAGTAAATGGAACCAAATGTTGACAGAATATTTAAAATGATTCTAATCTCATTATTTGAATTTCAATGAACATACAAGCACATATACTTTGAAATAATTTTTATTGAACTGTACTAAATTTATTAGCTAAATACAAGACAGTTTCCAACTCCCATACCGTAAGATTCAGAAAAACAATCTCATATTCGTTTTGTCAAATTAAGGGAACAATGACTCTTTGATGACCTGGCATGAGCAAAGTATACATCGATAATGACAAAGGACAGTTGTCTGTTAATAAGAACTTTTGTTTGGCAATTAATGTGTTAGCACCAGTGTATGTGAAAGCATGCTAGAAATGAAACTAGACAGTCAGCCCCAAACCTAGACCTACAGAGACTTCACAAATGTCTCTGGATTCATACATATACTTGGAAAGGAGAGTTTTACACTTAGATTGAAGAGGAAAGAGTTGAGCAAAGATGCTTAAAGTCATTTCTGTATATTTCTCACCTAACTAGTCATGTAATAGTTTGCACCAATACACATTATGGCAAGCACTGTGTGAAAATTCTTATACTTATTGCCATGTGTCTCTCTACAAAACTTTGCAATGACATCTATTACTGAAATTTCAAGAAAACAGATCCAAATACAAGATTTACATAGGTGTTTACTGTAAGAGGAGTCTGATTCAGCAACGAGTGCTCTTAATCATTACATGGTCTATTGTATGGCTATTAGGAGATCCCACATTGCATCAATATGTTAATTTTTGAATTTAGCACATATAGATTATACAAAAAAGATTCTATCTTAAATTAAAAAAAAAAAGAACTCTGGACAGACAAAAATTAAGTAGCATAAACTGAATGATCTGTCTCTGCCAATATGTGAAATCTAAAGTGACTAAACAGACAATGAGAAAATATAATTGTTTACAAATAATTTACACTCTAGACCAATCAGTGTAAGGTAATTCTGTACTGAAGAAAACATAGATATTAATTAATGTTGAAACTAGAGTGTTCTTATGACTGTATGTCTTTAATCTGGAAATCTTCAATAGGAGAACTATAAATGAGCATTTGAGTTTTTCTTTAACCACAGGTTTTTGTTTTTTGATAAATTACAAAAGTAAAGCAGATGTAGAGGAGCATCAAATAATGAACAAAAAAGAAAAAAGAAAAAAGAGAAGAAATAACAGTGACTTCCCTATGTTTGAATTCACAACTTATGTGCTTAGGAATAGCTGGCATCTTCTGATCCATTGTGGTTAGTAGTGTGTTTTATCAATGACCTGAACCACAGAATAAGGATTTGCTTTACTCAAATGGGAAAAGTTGTTAGGAGCTGGCTGTAAGGGATTTGGTGGGCCGGTTCCAGTTCTCACAATGAAAGCAGTGTAACTTTAGAAAAATCTTCCCCTCCTTCTCCCTGCCTCCCCCAAACAATGCACACATCACTTTTATCTTGTAGCACATTTGGAGACGTATATAATCATTTCTTTACAGTCATGCTGACTTAATGGTCTTATAAGTGAGATAAATGCCTTAGGTTTATTTGATCAATATATTTGAATTATGCCTTTAGTGTCAGGATTCTAGGTTGTTTTCATTCAAAGAAAGACTCAAAGATAAACTATAAGGGCAATTTGTTTCCTTGCACCATCTAGTGGATTTAAATGACAACTGCGGCAGTACAGTAAATAAATGCAAGTCAATCCTGTACGTCAAATTTTCAGTCTTATGTGGATACATATGCCCCAAATCATTATTCGATTGATTACACAACGGGACAAGTAATTATTATTCCTCCTTTTAAGTAGGAAATCATTGAAACACAGATGAACTCATTAGCAGACGTTTAAATCCCTAAACAAAATACCATAGCATCGTCGATAGCATTTTATGAACTGAGAGAGAGAGAGAGAGACAGGCATGACAGTCGTCCCCACCGGCACTCACGGACCCACAGAGCTGCAGGTCGGCTGTCGGCACCAGAGCCAAAGCCCAGCCTCCGCGCGGAGTCAGTGCGCAGGCGCAGCACCGGGCGGAAGTGGGGGGG
>JADRCC010058663.1:0-10222 GCA_019843855.1 Hylomyscus alleni
CTTCTTCTTCTTCTTCTTCTTCTTCTTCTTCTCCTCCTCCTCCTCCTCCTTCTCCTTCTACTTCTCCTTCTACTTCTTCTTTGTCTTCTCCTCTCTCTCTCTCTATATATATATGCATATATACTTTTTGCATTTAATTTTCTACTCAGATACAGAAAAGATTTTGTTAGCTTTGTACATTGCATGCCTAAATGGTGTCTCAAATTGGCAGTGCTTTAATGAATGTTGCTTCTTCATCCTGTCATGTTTCCTTCTATACTGGTGTAAATCTTTTCTATTCTTAATCTTTTGTTTAAGTCTTATTACCCTGTAAAGCCTTTATTCATTACTATTTGTAGAGAACAAGAAGCCAACTCATGTGCATTTCTACAAACTGTTCCGTGATACTTTAGTTTTTCCAAGCTGTAGGATTAGTCAATGTAACACTCTTAATTTGTACCATTTGTGAATCTCTCAGTGGCACATCAAATACTCTGTATTGCTTTTCCTTTATGAGTAGAATGTGTGATCCTGGTTAGACTTTAGGCTTGAGTGGAAGGCCTAGTATCTTGTGTTCCTCATGCCTGGTGTCCTTACAGATCATGTACTACTTAGCACCCACTTGCATATTGCTTGGTTAATGTGGTCAGATGGTGGAGTGTTCAGCTACAGCTCTGGCTATTTCAGGAAATGTTTTTGTTTTTTTAACTAATTCCCATGGAGAAATCACCTTTAGGATGCACTCTTAACAAACAGAGACTTAGTGCTTAAAAACAAATCTTACACATAGTAATGATTTGTGGCTCATAAAATTTTAATCCTCTCTGATAAAGCTAAATCTTAGTATTTAATTTTGTACTGATGTGTAAGTGTAGCCATCAGGTTAAAAACAAACAAACAACCCTCTAAGTTCCATGAGAAGCTGAAGGCCAGAAGGGAGCTGTGTAACAAAAGAATGTATACATAATGATTTTTAACACAAACTGACCTTCCACCTGAACCTCAGTAGAGCATGGGTCCCTCTGGCTGAGAGGTATTCTCTGGTTGGTACTTACTCTGTGGAAATCGGGGTGGGTTATCATTGACATCTGAGAGGGTGATGTTGACTGTTGTGGTCCCAGCCAATCCTCCAAGTTGCCCTCCCATGTCCTTGGCTTGGATTATCACTTCATAGTATTCCTTGGCTTCTCTGTCCATGTTCATAAGCGCTGTTCTGATTACTCCTGCAGGACAGAAACAGTCATTAATATTCTTCCAACCAAAAAAAGCCCAGGATCAGATAGGTTTAGTGGAGAGTTCTATCAGACCTTCAAAGAAGACCTAATACCAATACTCTTCAAACTATTCCACAAAATAGAAACAGAAAGTACTCTACCCAATTCATTTTGTGAAGCCACAATTACTCTGATACCTAAACCACACAAAAATCCAACAAAGAGAATTTCAGACCAATTTCCCTTATGAATATTGATGCAAAAATACTCAATAAAATTCTAGCAAACCAAACCCGAGAACACACCAAAACGATCATCCATCATGATCAAGTAGGCTTCATCCCAGGGATGCAGGGATGGTTCAATATATGGAAATCTATCAACATAATTCACTATGTAAACAAACTCAAAGAAAAAAATATGATCATTTCATTAGATGTTAAGAAAGCTTTGACAAAAATCCAACACCCCTTCATAATAAAAGTTTTGGAAATATCAGGAATTCAAGGCCCATACCTAAACATAGTAAAAGCAATATCCAGCATACCAGTAGCCAACATTAAACTAAATGGAGAGAAACCTGAAGCAATGCCACTAAAAGTAGGGACTAGACAAGGCTGCCCACTCTCTCTGCACCTATTCAATACAGTACTCGAAGTCCTAGCCAGAGCAATTAGACAACAAAATGAGATCAAAGGGATACAAATAGGAAAGGAAGAAGTCAAAATATCACTATTTGCAGATGATATGATAGTATACTTAAGTGATCCCAAAAATTCCATCAGAGAACTCCGAAACCTGATAAACAACTTCAGCAAAATAGCTGGATATAAAATTAACTGAAACAAATCAGTAGCTTTCCTCTATACAAAAGATAAACAGGCTGAGAAAAAAATTAGAGAAACACCCTTCACAATAGTCATATGTAATTTAAAATACCTTGCTGTGACTCTAACTAAGTAAGTGAAAGATCTCTATGACAAGAACTTCAAGTCTCTAAAGAAAGAAATTGAAGAAGATCTCAGAAGATGGAAAGATCTCCCATGCTCATGGATTGGCAGGATTACTATAGTAAAAATGGCCATCTTGCCAAAAGCAATCTACAGATTTAAGACAATCTCCATCAAAAATCCAACTCAATTCTTCACAAAGTTAGAAAGAGCGATTTGAAAATTCATTTGGAATATCATCATGAGTGAGGTAACCCAATCACAAAAGAACTCACATTGTTTACACTCACTGATAAGTGGATATTAGCCCAGAGGCTCAGAATACCCAAGATACAATCCACAAACCACATGAAACTGGAGAAGGAGGAAGACCAAAATGTGGATACTTTGATCCTTCTTAGAAGTGGGAACAAAATACCCCTGGAAGGAGTTACAGAGATAAAATGTGGAGCAGAGACTAAAGGAATGACAATCCAGAGACTGCCCCACCTAGGGCTCCATCCCATATATAATCACCAAACCCAGTCACTATTGTGGATGCCAACAAGTGCTTGCTGACAGGAGCCTGATATAGCTGTCTCCTGAGAGATTCTGTCAGTGCCTAACAAATACAGAAGCGGATGTTCACAGCCATCCATTGGACTGAGCATAAGGTCCCCATTGAAGGAGCTAGAGAAATGATACTAGGAATTGAAGGGGTTTGCGGCCCCATAGGACAATATGAACTAACCAGTACCCCCCAGAGCTCCCATAGACTAAACTACCAACCAAAGAGTACACATGGTGGGACTCATGACTCCAGTTGCATATGTAGCAGAGGACGGCCTAGTCAATCAATAGGAGGTGAGGCCCTTGGTCTTGTGAAGGCTCTATGCCCCAGTGTAGGGGAATGCCAGGGCCAGGAAGCAGGAGATGGTGGGTTGGTGAGCAGGGGAAGGGGGAGGCAATAGGGAGTTTTTCAGAGGGGAAACCAGGAAAGGGAATGCCATTTGAAATGTAAATAAAGAAAATATCTAATAAAAAAAAATGAAAGAAATAAGACACCCAAACAGGAAGGGCCCAGAGGCTGGAGTCCCTGGCAACATTACTGAGGCAGAACAGAAGGTGGCAGCAGCGGTTTTCTTACAGACTCCAAGAATTGTAGTCTGTGGCAATTATAGACTGCTTTGTCTTTACCAAAGAAAACTTGGGCTTTGAGTCCAGAAAACAAATCTTTTGCCTACAAGTTGGTGATTTTTAGGTAAATCTCCTTCAGCTCTTTTTGCCTTCAGTCCTAGAGCTCTTGTAATGTCAGACTCTTTACATACTTGCTCCTAATATGAATTCCCTGCCTCCTCACTGCCTGGAGGTAGGGATATCCTGTGTTTACAGTCACTGTTTTGTTTTCTTCACTTACTTCTGTGCTTTACTGAGTTCCTTGAGCAGGGAAGGGCACTAGAGGCTCAGGTTGTATTGTGTATTTTTTACCATGCATAAAAAAATGAACTTCTTTAGGCAGTTTAGAGCAGAAACAAAGCATAGTTGTGATGACAGGGTATCATTTAAGAGGGGTCTAACACAGTCAAACCTTAGGTGGTGCTTGCGCAATCCTGTGAGAGATGGGGAGGAACAATTGTAGGGGCCAGAGGGGTTAAGGATACCACAAGAAAACCTACAGAATCAACTATCCTGGGCCCATAGGAGCTCACAGAGACTCTACTGCCAACCAGGAAACCTGCATGGAATGAACCTAGGCCCTCTGCAGATATGTTGGAGTTGTGTAGCTTGGTCTTCAAGTAGGGTTCCTAGCACTGGGAAAAGGGGATGTCTCTGATTCTGTTGCTTGCCTTTGGGACTCTTTTCTCCCACTGGGCTGCCTCATCTAGTCTCAATAAGAGAAGGTGTGCCTAGTCCTACTGCAACTTAATATGCCAGGGGGGTTGGTATGGCTCTCCTATTCTGAATAGAAATGGAGTAGTCGGAGGGGAGGAGAAGTGGGATAGGGGGAGAGTAGGGAAAGACTGGGAGGAGAGAAAGGATGGGAAACTGCATTCGGGATGTAAAATAAATAAATAAATAAATAAATAAATAAATAAATAAATAAATTGAAAATAATAAAAGAAGAAGAGGGATCTAAACCAGATGCACCGAAATGTAGGATTCTGATCCTGCCAGGGATGTGTAGAGATTCTTTTCTCCTTTTACTCCTTCAGCTTAGAAAAGCTATCTTTTATACACTAGAGGGGAAGGTAAGATGATTATTGTTACAGGTTTAGGATATAACTTGTAGTTAAACTGATATTTGCATAGAAAGACAAGTGTGTGGGAACAACACCTTGACTGAGTTTCTTCCTATAATCTATGTGCCATAGTCACTGAGACCATTCTAAAATGGTATGTGCAGCATTTTCTTCTTGTAAATGCCTCTTGGCCAAAGCAATGACAATCTTTTTATGTATTTTTGACCTCAACAATGTAGATGCTCCTCCTGGGAGCTGTCAGAATAATGTAAAATACTTCTGAGGATATAAAGGACACATGACCCTGATCCTGCCTGTAATTTTCTTCCCCGTGGGCATTTCTTCATTCCTCCTCCCCTCCCTTCCCCCATTAGTAGAATTATTGAAGCTTCTGTTTTAAAGATGTTCCTGAGCCCCATCTTTTCTCTTTCCTTCCACTACTAACACCCTCTTACTTTCTACCTTTATGGTAGCATTTTCTGTGTGCATGGCTACCTTGATGACTTCTAGGGAAAAATCAGATTAGTTATAATAGAGATATATTTCTTTTCTCTTTAGAATAAAGAAGTAACTTTAACTGTTTACCAGCGACTTTACCTTTTTCTTTACCTTTTTCTTTTTCTTTTTTCTTTTCTTTTTTTTTTTTTTTTTTTGCTCAAGGTCTTTCTCCTAGGTGTGTTTTCCCTGTGTAAAGTTGGGGTAATAGTACTTCCTAAATATTTTACTTATGACATTAAATGGTAATGTTTACAAAAGTTCTTGAAAAAGGAGAAATCTTGGCATAAGTGTAAGACAGCAGTAATATAGTAATTATTCTGCCCAACAAACTGAAGTAGCTTTTCTTGGTGTATTAAAACATGAATCCTGAAGTAAAATTTCTTGAAACAGATGAAGCTCCCAGGTTCCTCTGGTGTCTCCTTTTCTGCAATGATGCTTTTTATCAGTCCCTTTGCCATCATCCCTTGTTAGAGTGACTCTCACCAGGTTCTGCCTTTTTAGGGGCCATATTCATGTGCTATTCCCACTCTCATTCAAGCCCACCTGCTCAGCCTTTGGTTCTGCTTAGCAGACATTGGCTCAGCAGAGATAACATTAGGGGTATATTGACAACCAAGGAGCTTGGCTAGCACCTAACTCCCCAGTTTTCTCATCTGAATCCTAGTGATTCTGGGCTGCATAATTGCTCAGCAGACTGTTTCTGGTTTCAGAGTCTGTAATTCTAGCTATAGAGAAAGCCCTAGAGAATGTGTCAATCTTCTTTGGCCTTTCTGAAGTTATAGAAGACCTTAAACCTTTGTAAATAAACATAGTCTTGGGAGTTTTGGAACTCCCAAGTAAGGAGTAGTAAGGAGACTTTCTCTGTTGACAGGGCCTCAGTGTTTCTCAACAATCCATTCACATTGTCTCACCCCCCTGGCAATTACAGTGTGTGCTCCTAATCCTAAAGATTATGACCTTCTTTGTCCAATATATTCCTTGCAGAGTCCTTGATAAGAAGAGTTGGGTCTGTTTAAAGTAGGAAACAGGAATTATTGAATAACCAAATACCTCTGCCTTGACTCTTGTACCATATACCTGTTTTGGAGTCCACAGAAAAATATGGCTGGCCCTGGAGAATGCTGTACACTACCCGGGCACTGTTGCCATAGGTTGGGTCATCAGCATCTGTGGCTGTCACTTGGATAACAGATGTACCTGAGGGAGAGAAGTGGGAAAAACCTAATGAAGCCTAGTTAAGAAGAGCTGGTATAATACTGCATGGTCAACCTTAAAACATTTTACAGACGTTGCTTGCTTCCTTCTCTGGGAGAGTTTTTTTTTTGTTTGTTTTTTGTTTTGTTTTGTTTTGTTTTTTGCAACAGGGTTTCTGTGTGTAGCCTTGGCTGTCCTGGAACTCATTCTGTAGACCAGGCTGGCCTTCAACTCAGAAATCTGCCTGCCTCTGCTTCCCAAGTGCTGGGATTAAAGGCGTGTGCCACCATTGTCAGGCAAGAGTTCCCTATCTTGATCATGATTCCATAACTCCCATTTTGTTACTCAAAAGGGATGATAGTCATTTGTGTTAAATTCTTAGTAGCCTGTAAAAGTAACACTGCCTATGTGGTCTTCTTTGTTTATTGGTAATACCAATATTTACCTTAACAATCTAATCTAATCTAATCTAATCTAATCTAATCTAATCTAATCTAATACATATAATCTATCAGCCAGCGATCAATAACAATCTAATGTAATCTAATACATATAATCTATCAGCCATCGATCATATCTTTGATTCTTAAGAACTCAGAACTAAAATGCAATGGAAAATTTTTACTTAATGTGGCTGCTTCTGATATATCCATAGCTTCAGGAAGCGACCTTTAGTTTCACTTTTATGATTTCTGCACCTTTTCTCCTCTATCTGTACATAGTAGGATCTCCTACAATGTATCTACTATTGGTAAAAATGAGCTCATTACCACCTTACCTACTGGTGACATTTCTGGCACAGTGGCAATGTAAGGTCCATCCAGGAACTTGGGCTCGTTGTCATTGATATCTTGGATTTTGATAATGAACTCTGATTCTGGCTCCATTGGCCGGCCTGTTCTCCTGTCTAGGGCTTGAGCCCTTAGAGTATATTGCGCTCTTTCCTCTCGGTCGAGCCTCTGAATGGCATGGATGTCTCCAGTGGTATCATCAATGGTAAACACAATACCTGCTCCTTCTCCTGAAAGGATGTATTTGATGGATCCATCACCCCTGTCCATGTCTGAATGAAGCTGGGGACAAAAGCACTGAAATGTCATTATTGATATGCACAGGTATTGAAAATAAGTTGATTTTTACTTTGGAACAGACTTAAGACCTCCCTTTACCTAGGAATATTTTCATCCCCTTCAGTGTTTAGGAAATCTGTCTGTAAAGAACCAACATGCTTTGAGATGAACAAGGATAATATGAGAAGCTTTCCTATGTCACAGTCTAATGATATTAATTAATATTTTAAAATTATTGTCCTTGAAAAACCTAGAAGACATCTATAGAAACAGGAGCAAATTTATTGAGAAAGATTGTCCTTTTGTTCAAGAAGAGAAAAGTCAACAGACAAGTTTAAATATCTTAATGTTAAATATCTTTAAGTTTAAATATCTTAATGTTAAGTGGTGGAAAAGCCTTTAATGGCAGTGTTTAAGGGGGCAGTCAGGTCTCTGAGTTTTAGGCCAACCTGGTGTTCAGAGTAAGTTTTAGGGAAGCCAGAACTACACAGAGACACTCTGGAAGGACAGTAAGTACCTATAGTTGTGCTTAGACAGTGGTCATGAGAATCTTAGCCTCTATATGACTTGTACCTACAGGTCTATGCCCAGGCAGAGTCCTCTGTAACTCTCCTTGCATGTGTCAATGTAATCTAGCTTTAACTTGACACTGCCACATCTTTGGGAAACCTGATATAGATTTTATAAGGCCAGACAAATTAATGCTGGTCATTGTTGCCATATTCCTTCCCAAAATAAGCAAATGTTTTGGCAGGCTCTTTAAGAAGACATCTCCCAGGGCTTTAGGTGACAACCTCACTGTCTCTGTTACAAAGCGAGTGAAAGATGGATGAATTCCCTTCAAAAGAAAGCAGAGAGAGGGGCATGAACAAATGAATATCTAAGTATCTCCTGTGTGAGGGTAAAGCCCAGTATGGGGCTGTGGCAGGTGACTGGCCAGGCATGTGGGTGTTCTGTATCCTGTGTTGAGCATGCTTTCCTTTCAAGTTTGTTACACATTTACGTACTTCCCTGTTAGTGACTTTTTAATAAGTGTTTCTTGTTTTCCTCCTAACCCAGCTAGCTCTCAAATAATTGACACCGGACTGTTATATTTATTTATCAAGCTTTAAGGGCACAACAACTGAGCAATATTATTCTGTTTTAATTCTCTAAACTAACCTGACTACTTTCCAGCCAAAACCCCTGAGATATTTGTATTTTATGGCTTTCTCTGCTCCAGGAGTTTTCATTCTGATGTCTCACAGTGTCTTAGGGACTGTCGTGTCCTGTGATGAATTTTCACTTTCTCTCTCTCTTTTTCCCCTGGGAGGGAAGAATCTCTATTCTTTCTACTGCTCAGTCACTGGCTAATCAGCTAGGTTTACTAACCATCAGGAAAGAATTGGGGAGCAACATTTACACAACATTGAGGCAGGAGATTCTTAGAATAAGGATACAACCAAATATAGGGGTACAAAAATTAGCATTTGAATAATACATGTATAATCTTTACACAGGGCACAATAACATAATGCCTATACCTCCCAAAATCAGCGAGAAATCCAAGAAGCAAGTCTTCAGGTTCCTGATCCCACTGAACTTGTCTAGATGTTGTCATGGCTGAATTTCAAGTCATTGTCCAGCTATTTTCTGAACAATGGAAAAGAAAACCCATGGCTGTGGGGCAAGAATGATGGCTATGGAGCTTTAATTACCACTAGTCTGACCTGCCTTGTAGACAAAACCCCTTAGCCCAAGCCCAGTTCCTTAGGTTGAATTCACCTCACAGTATTGTTATAATTGTTTGCTTAATGTGCATGTGACTGAAGGGATGAGCAAAGTCCACCACAATATTAGTTGACATTTTAATTCTACATTATTATCTTGATCACTTTTGTACTGGGTCTGAGAGGTGATATAGACAAGACTGGGAATCAACACCCCTGTTTGTATCTTTTAAAAGAAGGAAGACAACCCTAAAGTATAAGAGAATATAAAATAATTACAGAATATTAATGTTATTTTCTTAAATATATTTCCATAATAACCACAAATATCTACTCTGAAGGAATATTTTGCAACTATCAAGAAACTGGATGTCTTCAAATCTCTGTTAGGCTGCAAAAATGTTCACCATATGAACAGTTTGTAAGGTAGATGTTGGGGAATTTAAACGCCACTTTAGAGAGGAAGCCATAGTATATGCCTATCAGGACAGTAGCATGAGCACACACAGGCCTGCATGGTAAGTGATGAGAGGAGCTGGAAGGAGGCAAGTCTTGGCCCTTATCTTGGGTCTGAGGTAGAGGATGTCCTTGAATCATGTGTTGATTCAGAAGATTGGCATACTGGAGTAGGTGCTTTCAAAAGATAAACATCCTCTGGAGAATCATCACACAGTGGGACTAGGTAGTGCCTGCTTAGGTAATCTGATCTTGAGGAACAGAATATCATGGTAGTGAAGAAACTCTGAGAGGAAGAAGTGAATATGAGAGAAACTGGCAAGGAGATATTGATATCTTTGGCGACTAATTGTGCAGAAAGGATAAAGAAGATGAAGGAGAATTTATAGGCCAGGGAATTTAATTTGCAGGAGTATTAGGTACACCTTATGAGCTCTTGGGTTCCCAGAATGAACTTATACAACTATTGCTACTAATGAGCATTCCAACATCCCAGTGAGTAAGCATCCCAGGTACCATCCTAAGCGTTCTATGTGTGTCAGCTTGTCCAATTGTTACCATACCATCAGGTCTTCATTTATTTACCCATTTATTAACCATGTTTTCAGCCAACTTTTGTATCAAGTAACAATTTTAATGTTGAAGATAAATGAGAACAATGTTCTTGCCTTCCTGGAGGTTCTAGTCTAGTCAGTGATTAAGAAGGGAGCAGGAGGAGCTGGAGAGATGGCTCAGCAGGTAAGAGTGCTCACCAGTCTGGCAGAGGACTGAATGTACCTTTCATCTCATGGTTTACAACTGGATATAATTCCAGCTTCAAGAGAATCAATGCTCTCTCTGGCCTTGCAGTCACTGCAATAAGACATACTCATATGTTCAGGCACATAGTCACACACACACACACACACACACACACACACACACACACACACA
>JADRCC010058731.1:0-10519 GCA_019843855.1 Hylomyscus alleni
CATGGAATCTACCTACCTCTCTTTCCATGGAATCTACCTACCTCTCTGCTTACCATCTACCATCCTAGGGCACGCATCATTGATCTTCCAATCTGGCCAAGCATGACTTTTCTCATGAGAACTAATTAATTTATTTTTCCTGTGGAATATATCTTTAGATACATTAGATCATAAGAAAAATATATTTTAAAAAATATTACTACTTTAAAGGTCTACTTTAACATACACATTTTCCATCTAAATTATCAGTATTTACCTTACATAAATTTCTAGCATGAACTGAAGATTCATAGATTTCAGTTCACAAACGTCTTTTAAAATAGGTATAGGTAATAGAATAATATTAGTCTTTCTGGAAAACAGGTAGACATAGTATAAAATGCATTAAAAGTGTTGCCCTTGGCTTTCTATAGCTCTCCTTTGACAAAATCCATGCCATCTGGGACTCCACAGAGCCTAGCAGACATGGGATCTGTTCGGGCCTGCCAGAGCCCCATCACCCTTCTAGTCCATGTCTCTACTTGCTTCCATGGTACATAGTTATGCCAGCTTTCTAACCCTATAACCTCACCTGCCTCCCAGGAAGACTACTCTAACAAGGGAAAGGGGAGGCCTGCTCTAATCAGGTGCAAAAGAGGACTGCTCTAACCAGAGAAGGCACTGCCTGCCTTCCAGAAGGCCTGCTGTAATCCAGGTCACACAGGCCAGCCTACCTCTAGGGAGACCTGCTCCAATCTAGGACAGATAGGTCAGTTAAATCCAGAGACAACCAAATGTTGCAATGCAAATGCAAGAATATATACAACTGAACCAATGCAATTTCAAAAGACCAGAACCCAGCTCTCCTACTACAGCAAGCACTAGATATTCTAACATACACCTGAAGAGTGAGAATCTGACCTTAATTCCCCTTTCATGAAGATGACAGAGTCCTTTAAAGAAGATGTAAATAATTCCCTTAATGAAATACAGAAAAACACAGTAAAACAGGTACAAGCCCTTAAAGTAGAAACAAATAAATCTATTAAAGAACTATAGGAAATACAATCAATCAGGTGAAGGAAATGAATAAAATGGTCTAAGATTTAAAAATGTAAACAGAAACAATAAAAAAAAATCAAAGAGTGAGGTAACCTTGGAGATGGAATACCTAGGAAAGGAAAAGGAAGCTGCAGATGCAATCATTACCAACAATATAAGAGATGGAAGAGAGAATTCCAGGAATAGATGATACCATAGAAGATAATGATACATTGGTCAAAGAAAATGTCAGGTGTAAAAAGTTACTAATCCAAAACAACCAGCAAAATTGGGACAATAAAAAGATAGAACTTCGGAATAAAACAGTTTGAAGATTCCCAGCTCAAGGGACCAGAGAACATATTCAACAAAGTCAAAGAAGAAAACTTGACTATAGATGGAGAAACCAATATAAACCATGAGAAAATCAAATTTAAACAATCTCTTTCTAACCCAGCCCTACAAGATCTACTAGAAGGAAAACACCAACCCAATAAGGCTGACTACACTCAAGAAAATACAAGACATGAATTATCTCAAAACAAACCCCAAAGAAGATAATCACATACACACACACACACACACACACACACAGAGTACTCCAATCATAACAATTACAACAAAACAGGAACTAACATTCATTTGTCTCTCAACATCAATGGATTCAATTCCCCAATAAGGGAAAAAGACACAGGCTAAAAGACTGGATATGTAAACAGGATTCATTATTTTACTGCACAAAAGAAACACATTTCGGCAACAAATATAGACACTACCTCAGAGTAATGTGTTGGAAAAATACATTTCTAAGCAAATGGTCCCAAGAAACAAGCTGGTGTAGCCATTCTAATATCTGAATAAATAGACTTTAACCTAAAGTTTAAATGTAAAAGATGGGGAAAAACCCTTCATAAAATCCACTAAAATGAAGTCTTAATTCTGAATATTTACACCCCAAATGCATAGGCAACTACATTCATAAAAGAAACTTTACTAATGCTCAAAGTACAAACTAATACTTGGAAATGTCAACACCCCACTCTCACCAATTGTCAGTACACAGAAACAGAAAATAAGAGAAACACAGTAAAACTAACAGAAGTTTTGGACCAAATGGACTTAACATATATCTACAGAACATTTCATGCCCAAACAAAAGAATATACCTTCTCAGCAACTCATGGAACCTTTTCCAAAGTGATCATATAATCAGACATAAATATATCAAAACAGATAAGAGAAGATTGAAATACCTCCTTCCTTTCTATCACATCAACAACAACAGAAACAACAGAAAGCCTCCACACTCATGGAAACTGAAGAACTCTCTATGCAATGATCACTTGATCATGGAAGAAATAATGAAATTAAATACTTTCTAGAATTAAATAAAAATTAAGGCACAACATAACAAAACTTATTGGACACAAAGAAAGCAGTATTAAGAGCAAAGATAGGGAGCTGACAAGATGGCTCAGCAAGTAAGAGCACTGACTGCTCTTCCGAAGGTCCTGAGTTCAAATCCCAGCAACCACATGGTGGCTCTCACAACCACCCGTAATGAGATCTGAGGCCCTCTTCTGGTGCATCTGAAATCAGCTATAGTGTACTTATATAAATCTTTAAAAAATAAATAAATAAATCTTTAAAAAAAAAAAGCAAAGACAATAGAATTAAGTGCCTCCATAAAGATATCCAAAAGTTCTCATACTTGAAATTTATTTATTTATTTTATTAGATATTTTCTTTATTTCCATTTCAAATGATATCTCCTTTCCCAGTTTCCCCTCTGGGGAAAAAAATAAATAAAACCTTTTCCCTCCCTCCTCTCCCTGATCACCAACCCACCCTTTCCCACTTCCTGGCCTTGGCATTCCCCTACACTGGAGCATAGAGCCTTCACAGGACAAAGGGCCTCTAATCCCATTGATGACTGGCTAGGCCATCCTCTGCTACATATGCAGTAGGATCCATGAGTCCCACCATGTGTACTCTTTGGTTGGTGGTTTAGTCTCTGAGAGCTCTGAAGGTACTAGTTAAGCTCCAGAAAAAAAAAATAAGCAAGCACACTAAACAGGAGTAGGAGGCAGGAAATAATAAAAATCAAGGTAGAAATCAATCAATTAGAGACAAAGAAAGCAATACAAAAAAATCAATGAAACTGATTATTTATTGAGAAAATAAAAAAGATAGATAAATCCATAGCCAATCAGAGGAACAACATCTAAATACATAAAATCAGAAAGGAAAGGAGAGATATAACAACAGACACTGAGGAAATTAAAAAAAAAAAATCCTTAGCTCTTAGTTCAAAAACTTTTACTTCACAAAATTCCAAAACCTTAATGAAATGGATAATTTTCTAGACAGATAACACTTACTCAAGTTAAATCAAGATCAGTAAACCAGTTAACCTTATAAACCCTAAAGTAGTAGAAGCAGTCATTAAGTCTCCCAATCAGAAAAGCCCAAGTCCAGGTCTTGTAGTACAGAATTTAACAAGTACAGACTGTCAAGAAGAGCTAATATCAACTCAAATATAAAATCAAAACAGAAAGAACACTGTCAAACTTATTCAATAAAACCACATTCACATTGATACCTAAACCACACAAAGACTCAGAAAAGAAAAATATCTTCAGACAGATTCTTCTTATGAACATTGATAGAAAAATACAAAATAAAATACTCACAAAACAAATTCAAGAAAACATCCAAAACATCACCCATCATGATCAAGTACACTTCATCTCAGGGCTGCATGGATGGGTCAATATAAGAAAATCTATAAACATAATCTACCATAATTACAAACTGAAAGAAAAAAAATCACATGATCACGGAGTAGATGCTGGAAAGTCTTTGACAAAATCCAATAGCCCTTCAGGTATACAAGGCACATATCTAAACATAACCAAAGCAATATACAACAAGCCGATAGCAAACCTTAAACTAAGTCGAGAAAAATTTAGAGCAATTCCAATTAAATAAGGGACAAGACAAGGCCATTCACTCACTCCCTATTTATGAAATATAGTATATGAAGTTCTAGCCAGAACAATTTCACAACTAAAGGATACAAATTGGAAAAGGAAGAAATCAAAGTATTACTATTTGCTAATGAAATGATAGTATGCATAAGGAACTGCAAAAATTTTACCAGAGAACTCCTAGAGCTGATAAAGACCTTCAGAAAAGTGTCTGGATACAAATTAACTCAAAGAAATTAATAGCTCTCCTTTGTGCAAATGATAAAATGGCTGGGAAAAGAATTAGGGGAAAAGCACCCTTTACAATAGCCATGAATAATGTCAAGTATCTTGGTCCAACTCAAATCAAGCAAGTGAATGATCTGAATTACAAGAACTTCAAGTCGCTGAACAAAGAATTTGATATCAGAACATGAAAGGATCTCCCTTGCTCTTGGAGTGGTATGATTAACTTAGTAAAATTGGGCTTTCTTACTAAAAGCAATCTACAGATTCAATGCAATTCCCATCAATATACCAACACAATTTTTTACACACTTTGAAAGAGGAATTCTCAGTTTTGTAGGGAAAGCAAAAAAGGTCAGGCTAGCCAAAACATTTCTGAACAATAACATCTGGAGGAATCACCTTCCCTGACCTCAAGTTGTGTTAAACAGCAGTAGTGATAAAAATCTCATGGTATTGCTACAGAGTTGAAAAATGGAATAGAGTGAAAGACTCAGAAATAAACTCACACACTTGACTTTTGACAAAGAACCCAAATGTGTACAGTAGAAAAAAAGAAAGCATTTAAAACAACTGATTCTAGTCCAAGTGCAAGTCTGTATGTAGAAAAATGCAAATTAACCCACATTTATCACTATGCAGAAAGCTTAAATCCAAAAGTCTAAGTGGATCAAGGATCCTATCATAAAATCGAATAAAATGAATTTAATAGAAGAGAAAGTGGGAGATAGCCTTGAAGGTATTGTTACAGGACTTAATTTCCTGAACAAAATTCCAATGGCTTAGGTTCTAAGATCAACAATGAATAAATGGGACCTCATGAAACTGAAAATCTGTAATACAAAAGATACCACCAATGGGACAAAACAGCGAACTAGAGATTGGGAATAGATCTTCACTACCTCTACATCCAATAGAGGGCTAATTTTCAAAATATGTAAAGAACTGAAGAAGTTGGACTCAAAGACAACAATAATAAACAACTAACAGATTAAACAACTAATAAACAAAAAAAGAAACAAAATAGCCCAATTTTAAAAAATGAGCTATAGTGCTAAACAAAGAATTATCAGCAGAGGAATATCAAATGGAAGAGAATCATTTAAAAATGTTCAACATGCTTAGTAATCAGGGTAATGAAAATAAAATGACTCTGAGATTTTAATCTCCACTCATCAAAATTTGGATAAGAGCATAAACTCAAATGACAGCACATGATAGTAAGGATGTGAATAAAGGGGAATACTCCTTTATTGCTGGTGAGATTACAAAGTTGTACAACCACTCTGGAAATCAATATATTTGTTTCTTATTAAATTGGAAATAGATGAACCTGAAGACCCAGTTATATGTCTCATGAGCATATACTGAAAAGATGTACCAATATCTCATGAGGACAGTTGCTCCACTATTTTATAGCAAACGTATTCCTAAAAGCCAGAAACTGGAAGCAACCCAGATGTCCCTCAACTGAAGAACAGATACAGAATATGTGGCAAGTTTCCACAATGGAGTACTACTCAGATATTTCAAACAAGGACATCATAAACTTTGCAGGCAAATGGATGGAACTAGGAAGTATCATCCTCAGTGAGGTTACTCAGATTCGAAAGCACATGCATGGTATGTTCTCACTGATAAGTACATAGTAGCCAAATATTAGCCATCATATACCAGACAGACCCTAAGAAGTTAAACAAGAAGGAAGGCCCAAGTGAGGATGCTTAAATTCCACTTAGAAGGAGGAACAGAATAATTATGGGAGGCAGAGAGAGTGATGGATAAATTCCACTTAAAAGGAGGAACAAAATAGTCATGAGAGGCAGAGAGAGTGATGGACCTGGGAGGGAGAGGGAACAGGGAGAGGGACACATCAGGTATGGGGCATAGAGGGAAGCAGGGAAGCCCGACGTGTTAGGAAAATGAATGGAAATATACAACTGCCAGGGGTGGTGGGTCGGAGGAACCTATAGAAAATCCCAGAGACCTGGGATAGGGGAGGCTCCCAGGACTCAATGTAGGTGACCTTAGTCTAAATGCCCAATAGTAGAGATAGGGAACCTGAAGAGACCACCTTCACCACCAGACAGGACCCCCAGTGGGGGGTATGCAGACACCAACTCAACTACAAAATTTTTGACCCAAAATTGTTCCTGCCAAAAGAAATGTAGGGACCCAAATGGAGCATTGACTAAACAAATGGCTGGCCAGTGATTGGCCCAATTTGGGATTCAACCCATGGACAGGCACCAATCTCTGATACTGTTACTGATGCTACATTGTGCTCACAGAGAGAAGCCTAGCATGGCTTTTTCTGAGAAGCAATATCAACACCTGACTGAGACAGATGTAGATACTCATAGACAAGAATTGGAGGTAGCTGACCTCTATGGAAGAGTTAGGGGAAAGATTGAAGGAGCTGAAGGGGTTGGCAACAGTGACAAATAACCTAGACACCTGGGAACTCTTAGAGACTAAGCCACCAAAGAGTGTACACCGGCTGGTTCCAAGGTCCCAGCACATATTTAGCAAATGACTGCCTTATTCTGTCCACAGTAGGAGAAGGTATGCCTTATCCTATACAGATTGGATGTCCAGAGTAGGGGTATACCTGGCATGTGCACACTCTCAGAGGTGAAGTATATGGTTGGATGAACACTGTGAGGGTGGGAACTGGGAGGGGGCAATATTTGGGCTGTAAATAAATAAAGTAACTTATTAATCAAAATAGAAAATGCAGCCCTCTGCTTAATTTCATACACAGTAGTGTTTTATTGTTGTCATTTTCAATATTTTCTCTTATGAAGTTACTGTGAAACAAGGGAGATTAGATAAAGATCTAGTCTTCCTATCTTGATTTCTTGGGAAACTTCTACACTTCTGTTTAGAAGTGTAGCTGCAGTAATCCCTGGGTCACTAAGCCAACACAGTTGGCACAGCCTGCACAGTTGTCAGTAGAGCTGAGCTGATTCATAGCGCATGGAGCTCATCAACATAGATAGGATTTTAAGACAATAGAGGGTGAAGGATCAGTTTTTAATTCTTAAAGCACAAGTCTTTGCACTTTCCTTTTAAGATATGGTACTGTCTGGTAAATTCTCTTCATTTTCTTGACATCTTTTGGGAACATCTGGCACAGCTGCCTGCCTGGTCCCTTTCTGTTAGTCTCCTAGGATCTCCAGTTAGAAGAATTTGTTTTATTCACCGACATCTTAAAAAAACAAAAACAAACAAACAAAAGCAAAAACAAAAACAAAACAAGCAAACAAACATTGAAATATGACCTTTAAATGCAGGCAACATTAGTTTCCTGAATTGAAACAAAGCACCTGAAAGCTTATTTTGTAAATGACTAAAGCCCTAGGATAGGCTATTCATATTTATTATTGATTCAAATGACATTAGCAAATAATTCCTATCCTGTTCAAACCAGTGTACCAAAGAAAAATGCCATAGTCTTATCTTGACAGCCACAGATACAGAATAATTAGTTCGGAAGACAATGTATGAGTGGTTTTGATTTAAAAGTAAAAAAAAAAATGTAATTTCTTTGTCGAACTTAATTTCTAACAAGCAGGTAGATAGATATTCTTAGACTTGATAATATTGCTTCCTAATATCCATGAATTATTTTTTTCTTTCTGAGGACCAGTATCTCTTATAATGTAAACTTAATACTGATGATTTAGAGAAAAAGAAGTTCTTCTCCTATGCTGATTATTTCTAGTTCCTAGGAGAGAATAATATCCAGTAATTATTCTATAGGACAAAAGAATAGTTGTACATACTTAATTAGATCCTGATAGACTCATCATAGTTTCTTTGCCTGTTGTGATAAAATATTTTGATAAAACAAGTTTAAGGGTGAAATAGTTTATCTGCTTTTAATTTCAGGTTTTTATCCACTATATCAGTGGATGTTCGGTAGAACATTTTATCCTAAAGTAAAAAGATATACCTTCTTCTCAGCACCTCATGGTATCTTCTCAAAAATTAACCATATGATCGGTTACAAAACAGGCCTCAACAGATACAAGAAGACTGAAATAAATCCTTGCAAACTATCAGATCACCAAGAAATAAGGCTGCTCCTCAATAACAATATAAACAATAGAAAACCCACTGACATGTGGAAGCTCAACAATACTGTATTCAATGATAACTTGGTCAAGAAATAAAGAAAGAAATTAAAGACTTTTAGAGTGTAATGAAAATAAAGCCACAACATACATAAACTTATGGAACACAATAAAAGCAGTCCTAAGAGGAAAAAATCATAGCTCTTAGTGCCTCCAAATAGAAACTGGAGAGAGCACACACCAGTAATTTGACAGTATATCTGGAAGCTCTTGAACAAAATGAAGCAAATTCACTCAAAAGGAGTAGATGACCAGAAAACTCAGGACTGAAATCAACCAAATGGAAACAATCAAACAAACAAAAACTATTCAAGAATCATCCAAACCAGAAGCTGGTTCTTTGAGAAAATCAACAAAATAGATAAACCCTTAGCCAGACTAACTAGAGGACACAGACACAGTACCCTAATTAACAAGATCAGAAATGAAAAAGGAGACATAACAACAGAAACTGAGGAAATCTAAAAAATCATGAGATCCTACTACAATCCTATACTCAACAAAACTGGAAAACCCGGATGAAATGAACAGTTTTCTAGACAGATACCAGGTACCAAAGTTAAATCAAAATCAGATAAATGATTTCAACAGTCCCATATCTCCAAACAAAATAGAAACAGTCATTAATAGTCTCCCAAAGAAGACCTAATACTCCTCAAACTACTCCACAAAATAGAAACAGAAGGTACTTTACCCAATTCATTCTATGAAGCCACAATTACTCTGATACATAAAACACACAAAGACATAACAAAGGAGGAATACTTCAGAACAATTTCCCTTATGAATATAAATGCAAAAATACTCAATAAAATTTTCACAAACCAAATCCAAGAACACATCAAAACAATCATCCATCATAATCAAGTAGGCTTCATTGCAGGGATGCAAGGACTAATATAGTAAAAATGGTCATCTTGCTGAAAGCAATCTACAGATTCAGTGCAGTCCCCATCAAAATTCCAACTCAACTCTTCACAGGATTGGAAAGAGCAATTTACAAATTCATTTGGAATAATAAATACCCTAGGATATTAAAAACTATCCTCAACAGTAAAAGAACCTCTGGTGTAATCACAATCCCTGACCTTAAGCTTTACAACAGAGCAATTGTCATAAAAAACTGCATGGTATTGGTACAGTGACAGGCAGGTGGATCAATGGAATAGAACTGAAGACCCAGAAATGGAGCTATGCACTTCTGGTCACTTGATCTTTGACAAAGGAGCTGAAATCATCCAGTGAAAAAAAGACAGCACTTTCAACAAATGGTGCTGGCTCAACTGGCAGTCAGCATTTAGAAGAATGCAAATTGGTCCATTCCTATCTCCAAAGCTCAATTCCAAGTGGATCAAGGACCTCTACATAAAACCAGATACACTGCAACTAATAAAAAGAAAGTGGGGAAGAACTTCTAGCACATAGACACAGAGGAAAATTTCCTGAACAGAACACCAATAGCTTATGCACTAAGATCAACAATTGTCAAATGGGACATCATAAAATAACAAAGCTTATGTAAGGCAAAGGACACTGTCAATAGGACAAAACAAAAACCAACAGATTGGGGAAAGATCTTTACCAATCCTATATCCGATAGAGGGCTAATATCCAACATATACAAAGAACCTAAGAACTTAGACTCCAGAGAACCAAATAACCTTATTAGAAAATGGGATACAGAACTAAACAAAAAATTCTCAACTGAGGAATACCAAATGGCTGGAGAGCACTTAAAGAAATGTGCAACATCCTTAGTCATGAGGGAAATGCAAATCGAAACAACTCTGAGATTCTACTTCACACCGGTCAGAATGGCTAAGATCAAAAACTCAGGTAGCAGCAGATGCTGGAGAGGTTGTGGAGAAAGAACAACACTCCTTCACTGCTGGTGGGATTGAAAGCTGATACAATCACTCTGGAAATCCATTTGGTGGTTCCTCCCGAAACTGGATTTAGTACTTCCTGAGGACCCAGCTATACAACTCCTGGGCATATACCCAGAAGATGCTCCAACATGTAATAAGGACACATGCTCCACCATGTTCATATCAGCCTTATTTATAATAGCCAGAAGCTGGAAAAAAAAACAGATGCCCCTCAACAGAGGAGTGGATACAGAAAATGTGGTACATTTACACAATG
>JADRCC010058860.1:0-18314 GCA_019843855.1 Hylomyscus alleni
TTTTTTTTTTTTTTTAAAGAATGGGCTGAATTTCATCAAAAAAAGGAGGTAGGTATTTTAAGTTGCATGCAGCAAATTTAAATATTGTGAAATATTCCACCTCCAAGAAACACATAATATATAATAAAATCTGGGCTGAACAGTCAGTAGGCTCCTGACATGGCTTGACCTAAATTCTGTGCTCCTTGGGGAACAATGAAAGTGTTTTGCAACATCTTCTCATGCCTTGACCCCCTATGACATTTGGCTCCAAATCCTTACATTCCATCTCCTTTTTAAATGGCAGTAATTTTATACATGACAGCTACTAAAAAACGTGAGGGTGAAAGGATAGAGGGATAGAATGTCCTATTTAAACGACAAATGCAAGGCTGTTGGCAAAATCTGCTCTTTGTCAATAATTGAGCATTTTAGTTAAAACTCTAAGGCAGAAGCTATCCAGTAACAAAGATTGCTTTTCGCTTTTTTGTTTTGTTTTGTTTTGTTTTTCGAGACAGGGTTTCTCTGTATAGCTCTGACTGTCCTGGAACTCACTCTGTAGACTACCTGGCCTCGAACTTTGAAAGATTGCTTTTAAAGTCTTGGAAACCCAAGCTTCATTCCACATCAGACACCTTATCAATATCCCTTGCGGGATCATTCAGATCTATTTTCAACCCATATCAAGTCTCTGCCTCCACTAGCATGTGTTAGGGATAGTGAAGGGAATTTGTCTGATTTTCCCACAGGGAACAGAAATCTGCAGCAGATTTGGTAAATCATCGGCTCTGGTGTTTCTACAACATGCAGTGCTCGGATGCTTTCTTAGGACTTACGAACAGAGGTGCTCAGACGATGGAGTCCAATCGATCATCCGATTGCATGAACATTTTCAGGGAAATTGACTTGTGAATAGAATGTACACATGGCATCTGTGTGGTGCGGTAGAAATACGTGTGTGTCAGTGCTCTGGATGAGGAGAGCAGGAGAAAACTGAATATATTAGATAACAGATAGGAGCTAACTTTCTGGAGAAGACACTACGGGTCCTGATAGAGACCCAAAAGCGAAGGAGAAAAAGGTGTTGCTCAAGAAGTGGAGAGCCATGGCAGAAAATCTGGTGTATGCAGTAGTTTGGAGTTGTTGAAGTACAGAGTTCCAAGGAACCGTGCTCTCTATAAGGGGACATTTTGGACCAGGAGCTGCTGATGTACACGACAAATGTGACTGATGAGGTGTACAAACATTAATTTTTCTGAAACCTTCTGCATATGCTCTTTTAAATATTCTTTGTGAGTTTCTTCTCATTAAAACATCGATATCATTTATTCATGGTATTTTACTGTTATGTTACAGAATAAATTATTGTAAATGCATCCATGATATGAATGGGAGAAATCTCCCTTTGTTATCTTGATGGAATACTGGATATTTACTTATGTATTTATGTATTCATCAGAAATGAATGGAAGATGAAATTTGAAAGAAAAGAAAGCCCACTGAAACTTAAACATCACATTGACTTGTGTCCACCTTCAACTGCAGTGACGATGTGCCAAACCCAAAGGGATTCTCTGTGGTCAAGATCCTCGTCTCTTCATCTAGGCAGTCAGACAACTCTGGAAGTCAGTTTTGGAAGCATAGTAGTACTAAGGCTTCCTAAGGGTGATATGCTTCATCACATCCAAGCAGAGAAGGACACACGTTTTTTTTCAGAAACTTGGTTAAAGGTCACAACCCAAACCACCCAATCTGTGATTTCTAGCCAGGAAAATAATAAATATGTAACGCTTAGATGTTTGCCAAGTGAAATGGTGCTTGAAATTTCTTTTGGCTTTTGGTATTAGTTTGCCAAAGAGAGTTGACCATGGCCTGGAGAGTTATGGTGAAGTCAAGTCCCATTATCAGGAGGCTTGACCTTGGTTGTAACCACATTGTTCAAATAGGGAATAATTGCTACCACAAGAACTGATGCTACTGATTGTTGAGGAGCTATTCTGTGAAAACATTTTGGAAGCCCCAGAAGCATGAGCACTGGGAAACGCATGCCACCTATGTTTACTTATATTTTTACCAGTAATTGATCATTTTTGCATAAACTGGACAAACAGTGCTGACCTGCAGTGGATACTTCAGGCTCTGTGTATGTGGACACTAAAGCAAATGTCCTGTCTTTGATTTTCATTTCAGTATTGTAATAGATGATGACCAAATAACAAAGCAAATTACTCCCTAGTTTATCTGAATTTATTTTTGCACTGACAGAAATAACATTCTTAGATGTGTCATGAGTTGGTTGACTTAAGAGTTCTCACTCTCTACTTGATGCTCTAGTGTAACTGGGCTGCCATTTTATGGACTTTTATGGAACCAAAATGTAGATAAGCAACTTAAATCATGAATTCAATGCAGGTTTAATAACCTTGAGTTGCATTAGTGCCACTTGGCTCCTGGCTTATAACTTGCTTCCCTTGGATTCTGGGAATGTCAGATGGTGGAGATATAGAAGTTCATTTTGAGTGATGGAGTCTAGTGAATGCTAAGAAGGTGCAGAGTGAGGTGTTTTTGTAGGGTCATGTCACTCACACCCCTGACTCAGGCCTTTTAGAGTTTCTGAGCCCTCCTGCCAGACTTATCCCTGTGAGCAATTTGGTGGCTGAGAAGTGACATTTCTATTCAAACAAACTGTCAATGGAGCCAAAATAATTGAGTGGCCTTTGCTCTTTGGAACATGTAATAAAAAACAAGTAATCTGGAGATATTTTTTTCTCTCTGCCTTTTAGACTTATAATTGTGCTGTTCTAAGATAAATAGGGATTCGAGGGAGAAGAAGTTATCTCAGATTTGGGTGTCCAGTAGCATCATTGATGAATTAATTGAGCAGTATGTCCACACATGTACAAATAGATACTGTATTCCTCTGGAATTGCACAAAAAGATAAGCATAGAAAATAAACTTTAAAAAAATCCCCCAATATCTCCTAAGTATATTATATCATCAGGCTGAGCTGCCTGCACCACTCTCTTAAATACTATTCTATGTTGCAATCTAATTATTTAAAACTTACTTTCTCTAGTCATAACCTGGTTATTTCTTAACTGGTGGCAGATAAAGTAGAAGAGTCATGAGAACTGATAAAGAAGATGGTGTTGTGGCAGTTCGCTAATTCATCTTGCTGCATAGGTGCAGAATAATTGTATACACAGCACTCTCCAGAGGATAGCTTGAAAAGGGTAGAAGTTTTGTGTTTCTCCATATACCTGATCACTTCCCTAAAAAGTAAGTTTGAATCAAAGATGTGTCTGTGGGGAACAGACATGCCTTAGTTGGAAGTTGCTTTTACAAGACTCAGCTATGATTTTCTTGCATCTACAGGATCATTAGGCATGCCCTTCTGTAGATCAGGGTGCTTACTTCCATGCAGCTCCTCTTAGAGCAGTTTCCTTTGTTCTCATGTAGCCATCCTGAATTTGGTGTGGTTTCATGTGTGCAGAACATGACAGACACTTGTTGCCCCACTGGAATCGATATGGCTTTGAAATTGAGCATATTCTACTGACCTAAATCATGGCTATTATGGATTGCTTTAGTTAGGGTTTTACTGCTGTGAACAGACACCATGACCAAGACAAGTCTCATAAAAGACAACATTTAACTGGGGCTGGCTTACAGGTTCAGAGGTTCAAACCAATATCATCAAGGTGAGAGCCTGGCAGCATGATGCAGGCAGAGGTGAGAGTTCTGCATCTTTATCTGAAGGCTGCTAGCAGAAGACTGACTTCCAGGCATCTAGGTTGAGGGTCTTAAGCCCATGCCCACAGTGACACACCTACTCCAAAAAGGCCACACCTCCTAATAGTGCCACTCCCTGGCCCCAATAAGCTTGTCCAAACACATGAGTCTGTGGGGGCCATACCTAAACACAGCATAATGCAAAATATATTTAGTCCAACTTCAAAAGTCCCCATAGTCTATAGCAGTCTCAACAATGTTAAAAGTTCAAAGTTCAAAGTCTCTTCTGAGATCCATCCAATGACTTAACTGTAACCTCTTCTGAGATCCATCCAATGACTTAACTTGAATCCCCAAAGCAAGATAGGAAACCAGCTGGGCAAACTCCAAATTCTGCATCTCCATGTCTGATGTCAAAGCAGTCTTCAGATGTCTAACTCCTTTTTCATCTTTGTTGACTGCAACAAACTTCTTTCTCCTGGGCTGTTTCCACTCCCTGTTAGCAGCTTTCCTTAGCAAATAGCCCCCAGCTCTCGCATCTTGAACATCTTGGGGTCTTCTAGGCAACTTCAATGTTACAGCTTCTTGTTTGAATGTCCTGGATCCACACATGATCTTCTGGGCTCCTGCAAAGGGTCACTTCTGAAGCTGTGCTCTCTGTAGCACTCTAAGCTCAGGCTGATCCACTCCACTGCTGCTGCCGTTCTTGGTGATCATCCCATGGTACTGGCATCTCCCAATAAACTGGAGTCTTCTGCTGCAAGCAGGCTTCACCAGTAGCCTCTCATAGGCTCTCTTTATGGTGCCAAGCCTCAAATCTTTTGCATGACCCTTTCAGTCCTAGACTTGTCAACTGTAGTTGAGGCTGCTCCTTCACCAATGGCCTTCCCTAGCCTCTCACCATGCCAAGCCTGAGCTGCTCTTTGTAACACTTTCATGCCTTCAAAACCAGTACCACCTGGGTGACTCTTACACATTACCAAATACAGCTGCAACGTGAGGTACAATCTTGGCTATCTCTGGAACACAGCTTTTTCTGTATTCTTAGAAAACACTTTCCAGAGGATTTTACCTTAGTATGCTGGTCTTAGCTCCAGCTAACCACCATTAATTATCCCCATAGTCCCTTATATTTTCCACTTTGAAGTCAGAGCCACATGGCAGAAGCTGCCGAGTTCCACTGCTTGCAGGAGCTGAAACATGACTTCCTTGTTCTATTACATCATCACTAGCTTTCTGTTTTCCATCTCCTTCACTGCATAACTTTGGTTGCCCTGAAATTTGCTTTGTGAATTCAGTGAACTCGGAGATCTGCACACCTATATCCTATGCACTGGCATTAAAGGTGTGGTCCACCAAGCCTGGATTGGTTTTTCTTCACCTAGAACTTGCTCTGTTCTAGGCTGGCCTTGAACTCAGAAATCTGCTTGCCTTTGTCTCCTGAGATTAAAGGCTTGTACTGTCTTGCCTGGATCTAAATTTCGCTGAAAGGTCACTACTCCCTTAATTCAATTTAATATCCTTGAACACAGAATTCAGCTTCATTTTCTTCCTTGAGCCACTTTAATATTTGAGCCATATATTTTATATTTTTCCTTTTTCAGTTTTCTATGCTTATTTAAAATGCTCTTCATGAGACTTAACCAGAGAACAAAATCTATGATGGGAGTCTCTGAGACTTCCTCTGTCAATGCAATTAATCTGAGTCTCTTCACCTTAACCTCAGGCAGACTCTTCAGACAAGGGCAAAAAGCAGCCATGTTCTTCACCAAAATACTACAAAACAGTCTCTAGCCCACACACTGAAGTTCTTCTCCACTGAAACCTCTTGGGCCAGGTCTGCACAGTTCAAATCACTCTTAGTTACAAAGTCTTCCATATTCCTACTAGGATAGCCTATTAAGCCCCATTTAAAGCATTCCACTGCTTTCCAAATTCAAATTCCCCAAATCTACATTCTTCCAAACAAAAGCATGGCCAGGCCTATCACAGCAATACCCCAGTCCCTGGTACCAGCTTGTTTTAGTTAGGGTTTTACTGCTGTGAAGAGACACCATGACCAAGGCAAGTCTTATAAAGGATAACATTTAACGGGCTGGCTTACAGGTTCAGAGGTTCAGGCCATTAGCATCAAAGTGGGAGCATGGCAGTGTCTAGACAGGAATGGTGCAGGCAGAGCTGAGAGGTCTATTACATCTTCATCTGAAGGTTGCCAGTGGAAGACTGACTTCCAGGTAGCTTGGTGAGGGTCTTAAGCCCACACCCACAGTGACATACCTACTCCAACAAGGCCACACCTCCTAATAGTACCACTCCCTGGGCCAATTACACACAAACTGTCACATGGACAAAGCTGGCATCATATTTAGGATTATTCTTGAAATTTCATTTTTTTTATCTGAGAGGCTATGGGAGTGAACTTTTCTTGATAGAGTTACAGTGTATAGTAAGAATAAAAAGTTCTAGTGATCCTTCCTTGATAGGCTCCACTCTCAGTGGTGCAGTCACTTATTCTGTAGTTACAGGTTTTGTGGTCCCTAAGTATTCCGACTCTAGTTGATCTTATTGGTTCATACTCCTGTGCATAGGTTAAATTGGTATGAATAACTTCATAAATCACAAGTTCCTTTTCTTAGGGTCTTTGGATTGTTGCTACAGAATATTGGAGTTTGGGCACATAATATGAGAAAAAAGGTTTATTGGTTTAAAATCTGGATACCTTGGGGGCTGGTGAGATGGCTCAGCGAGTAAGAGCACTGACTGCTCTTCCAAAAGTCCTGAGTTCAATTCCCAGCAGCCACATGGTGGCTCACAAACACTGTAATGAGAAAGGTCGTATGGAAAGAGAGAAAGAGAGAGAGAGAGAACAAGAGGATAGGCAGGCTCCTTGTAACAATTTACTCACAAGAGAACTGACTCACTTTCATAAAACCCAACCAACGATGAGAGACTAGCTTGAATCATTTCAGGTCAGTCATGACTCAGTCTCCCATTTGGCTCTATCTTTCAGGTTTCATTATTGCAGGTGCATCTTAGAGACCAGTAGAAACTCTGTGTGATTTCCAGATTCTTGCTTCTCAGAGCAAGAAATGGGCCAGGAATAGATGAATAGTGGTAGAATCTGAGACAATTACTTAAGAAGGAAAGAAAGCTCCTCCAAGAGAGGAAGTGGCTCAAAGCTGGGAGCAAGGTCTGAGGCTCAGTGCTGCCCATGCTGAGGGAATCAGGACTCTCTCTATCATCTGTAGTACGCAGCTTTTGGCATTTTCTCCTTTTCATACTGTCTTTCATGTGTGTGGTGTCTAGTACTCCTGCTTGCCAAAGGGGATCCTCCATGCACTCATTGGACCTCATTCTCATCCTGCTCCCCTGCAACACCACCAACCTCGAGTACCGTTACACCAAAGTCCAAGGTCCAAGTGTTCATCATGTGGGCATTTAGAGAGTCAGCATCCAAATTACTGTATCCAGCTCCAGCAGACTGATTCTAAGTCCCCACGGAGTGGTCAACAACATTTCTTTTTCCCTGGTCCAAAACTCTGATGTATAGAATCTTTAGAGGTTAATTTTGTTAGTGTCCTATTTTATACGCCCTTTCTCTTCCCTCCCTCCCCGCTTCATCTCTAAAGATACACAGGGGAATTGTTTCCCTGTTTCTGCCCCTTTTCCCCCAAAGTAACTCAATATTTTGTTGTGTAGACTCCATAGAATAATAGTTCTAGACCATTCTTGGTTAAATTTGCCTGTTGAGTCTGAGTAATCATGGGGCACTTCTATTATAGATCCGTGTTTCTCAAACCGAGATATTACCATGAATCACATTGGGAACCTGTGGAAAGTGAATCAGACTCTGATTCAACCAGTGAGGACTGGAGTTTTTAGACTTTGTGTTTGCATCAGGTTAATATCCAGATTAGCGTCTAAGCTAACTCTATTCACACTGCTGATGAGGTCAAGGCTGAGGATGACAATTTGTTTAGCCAAGACAACCCAGCCTCACTAGCTTTCAGGATAATGTTTATACCCTGACCTTTCTATTGCTCCGTATTCAATAATTTGCATTTTAAAAGCAGTCATTTATTTTTGCTCTTGTCCTGGTAACCTGCAGGCTGCCACTGTGATACACACCTTATCATCATTATCATTGTCTTTAATCGTGGTGGAAAAGAAGTAGGAATGTTAGCAGACTGCCATGTCAGTGAGCTTTTATCTCTACTTTACTCTCTTCTTTTCTCCCCTTGCTTTCTAACCTTGCCCATACATTTTCACTATGCTTTATGTAGGTATTCAATTGTCATTTAAGAACTGATAGGGTAACTGTGGTAGATTCTCAACAGCTGCTTCCACAGATTGGAGCATCCTCACTGCATGGACCTTCTGCCTGCTTCCCCTGAACTCTGGGTGTTCCCAAGAGCAGGGTCTTCCTTATTTGCCCTGGCTTTGAGGGCCTCTCATTCCCTATACTGCAGCATCTGATTGTACTGTGACTTGCTCATTCTACTCCTTGACTGATAGTCCTCCCCCTACCCTGTCCCTCCTCTGCCCACCCCCTCCCCCAAATAAGCCATTGTCATTTGAAACTCAAGGCACTTCCTTATGCTGTTTTCCATCACTTTCTGGGTTCTTTACTGAAATCACAATAGGACGTATTATTGTTTCTGAATCAGTCTGCAGGCATCACCATGTGTGAGGGTGACACATCCTATTACCCAGCTTCAAAGATATTAGACTTCTTAACGCTAACAGCCTTGACTACATTTTGCCTTAGACCTCTGCTCACATCTTTTCAAATCCCACAGTATGAACTTACAACTGTTAATTATGGGATAGACAATGAAAACATTCACTTAATCCAACCCAGACATATTTAACAACTAAAAATGGTCTTCCAGGCTTTTTCATTAGTAGAATTCAATTTAGATTGAAACTCCTAGATTTCTAATCTAGCATAGTATTTTGTATATACATTTCAATCTTATTTAATGTAACAATATATTGACACATTAGTACACAACAGGTTCATCTCTTCAGTTTTCTAGTATTCCACTTTATCAAATGAATTATGATTCATTTGATTCATTCCCTATTAAAAGATTTAAATTTTCTGCAGTATTGGAAGATACTGAAGCATTTTGTGTTGATTCTTTAATATTTCCCCCTTATTTGCTATAGAGTATCTTTCTAGAAGTTAAAGACTGGATCAAAATACGTATGATATATTAGATCATATTTTTAGAAAATTGAAACACATAATTCTCCTACAATATGGCTACCTACCACTTATTTCTACCTACCCCATTACCAATCAACTATATTCATCATCTCAAGTTTAACAATATGTTAAATAGATCAGAACTTACTGTATTTGAATTCATTTAAATGCTGATGGAAATTTAAATATACTTTTATACATGGAGATGTTTGAACAAAACATCAATGTTTACCTAAGCAATATTGGGAAAATGTTTGGATTTTGGGTCTCTTGCATCAGGGTTTAGGAATCTAATTTCTTTGGCAGGTAATTTCAGCTGCTGGAATTTTTAATGCATAGGAAATAATGTGTAGGATACATTAAAACTGTCATAACTGATGCTTTTATGACTTAGCTGATTCAGAAGGAGATTTTGGAGCAAAATTTCTCCATATGTATTGCACATAATTTTTTTCTGTACATTGCTACAAATGCACATGGTGCGTAACTCTCTTTTCACTCTCTGCTTCTTTCCAACACTGCACTGAGAATTATACTTTAATTAGATTGAGTCAACATTTAATTTTCACTTGCTTTAACTACTGTGTTCAATGAAGCAGAGAACCCATTCTTCTTAAAAATACAGGGAAACACAAATACAGCAAGTACATGCCCCTCAGATATGACTGTGCACTCTCTAGGGATATACACACCAGCTTACAGCCTAAAGCACATGGCCCAGCAGAGCACAGAGATTCGTGTGAACAGCATAAATGGGATCTCCCCATGAGATCACCTTCCATTTCTCTTCTCCTCTGACTGTTCCACTATCCTTGGTCATTTATACTTCTCTTTCTCATTAGGCAGCCACTTGATTTCCCATTCCTCAGAGATCGCCTGAGGATTTGAGCTTGACAACACCCTCTATTCTGAGTCTTTGCTTTCTCCCTCAATACTCTTCATCCCCACCTCCCACCCCCTTCAATTCTTCACAGAGGTGTTTTACCCTCTGAATCTCAGAAGCTACCTGCGAAGCCGCCTTCCCTTAAATTACATCCTTTGTTAAGGATGTGAATGAGGAAGCCAGACATTCTACTGTGAGAAGCATTTGAAAGGATTGTCCTCTAGAGCTGGCTCATTATAGTCAAGTGTTAAAGCTCCTGTTTTAATGTCAAGGTCCTTTTTATTATTCTAGGCTAATTTTCATGCGTTTCCTTAATAGGAACAGCATATTCCAGTCTGGTTGGTTTCTTATCAAGACTAATAGACTTTACTTTCTACTTTCTATCACTGTGTCATCTCATGGGCAGTGCCCCTCTCTCCTATCCACTCCATTCCTGTCTATGCCTTATAGTCTATCTCTTCAAACATTTTCCATCAATAGGGTTGGATCAAATTCCATTTTCCCAAGTCTCTAGTCAGTGACTTCTACTTCCTTGGAGACATCTGTACAATTTGTTAATTTTCAATTAAAGTTATTTATTTTTTTTTACTTATTCACTTTACATCCCACTTACTGACCTCTTCCGGGTCACTACCTCCCACAGTCCCTCCCTCATTCCCTTTCCCTTCTCCTCTGAGCACGTGGGAGCTCCCCTAGGTATTCCCCAATGTGACACGTCTAGTCTTTGCAAGGCTAGATGCTTACTCTTCCATTGAGGCCAAACAAGGCATCCCAGCTAGAAGAACATATCCCACATGCAGGCAACAGCTTTTGAGATAGCCCAGTTCCAGCTGTTTGGGACCCACATGAAGACCAAGCTTCACAGGTTTGCCTAGGTCCAGCTGTGTATGTTCTTTGGTTGATGGTTCAGACTCTGAAAGCTCCAAGGGTCCAGGTTAGTTGATTTTGTTGGTCTTCCTGTGGACTTCCTATCCCTTTCATGGCTGTAATACTACCTCCTATTCCTCTATAACAGTCCCAAAGCTCCATCCACTGTTTGGCTGCGGGTGTCTGTTTCTGTGTTAGTCTCCCAAGGAACAACATGCTGTTGACTGTAAGCTTAACAGAGTATAATCAATAGTATTAGGGGTTGGTGATTGCCCATGACCGGCTATTTGTTAGCCATTCCCTCAGTCTCTACTCCATCCCCCCTATGCCTGCATTTCTTATAGACAGGATAAGTTTTGGGTTGAAAGTTTTGTGGGAGGCTTGGTCTCTCCATTGCTCCACAGGAGCTCCTGTCTGACTATAGGAAGTAACCTCCTCAGGTTCCATATTCACAATGTAGTGAGTCACAGCTAAGGTCACCCCCATTGATTCTTGGTCACCTCCTTAATCCCAGGTCTCTGTCTCGTCCTGAAGATGCTCCACACCTCCTCACTCCTGACGGCTACAAATTTCCATTCATTTTTGTGGTCATCTAGCCATCTCTCTTGTCCTTCCCCATACCTGATCTTGAACTCTGGATTCCCTTTCCCATCACCCATCCCTTCCAGTTCCCTACTTCCATCTACCTCTCTCTCTCTCTCTCTCTCTCTCTCTCTCTCTCTCTCTCTCTCTTTGGTATTTTCTTTATTTACATTTCAAATGTTATACTCTTTCCTGGTTTCCCCTCCAAAAACCCCCTATTCCCTCCCCTCTGCCCCTGCTCACCCACCCACTCATTCCCCACTTCCTAGCCCTGGCATTCCTCTACACTGAGGCACACCCTTTCTAAGTGAGATTCAAACTTCCTCGCTGGGACCTTCCTTCTGGTTTAGGTCTTTGGAGTATATCATGATACCTGTACTTTCTGGCTAATATCCACTTATAAGTGAGTACATACCATGCATGTCCTTTTGGAACTTAGGTACCACATTCAAGATGACATTTTCAAGCTCCATCCATTTGCCTGCAAAATCTATGATGTCTTTGTTTTTAATAGCTGAGTAGTATTCCACTGTGTAGATATAACTAATTTTCTTTATCCATTCTTCAGTTGAGAGACATCTAGGTTGTTTCCATTTTCTGGCTATTACATATAAAACACAATTTGTTAATTTAATGACTCCTAGTAACCGGCTACCTGGAACATCAAGAGATAAGTCAGTCCACTATGAACTAGCAGCGAAATGCAGCTTCTATATTTCTGCCTCTATAACTTACACACATCAATTCTAATTTTTAAATACAGCACTAAGTCTGCCTCTGCTTTTCTCATGTGTGATGATGCTTGAAGCATTTGGAAAGGTCTCTGGTGTTCTTTAAGTGTTCTGACTCCTTATTTTTGGGGGGAGTCTATTGTGTCCCTTTCTCAAGTAGTATCCTTATTATTCATCTTTCATAATTGAACCTAACGGTTCTGATCTGGTCTGACGAGTTCAAAACATCATGAGGATGTTACAAAATTCTGGAATCCCTTCACTTTGTGTAGTCAAAGTCATGTGGAATTTCAGCAGTTGTTTTATGATCTTGTTTGCTCATGCAATAGATTATACATCTTTGTCACTTCAAGTGTCATCGGTCCTTCTGCTCTGACACCAAGCAAACACTGATCTGCCTGCTTTATGTCACTACTGATCAACTTTTATTTTTCTAGAGTTTTATATATATATGAAATTATGAGTATTTGTAGTCAATCACAAGGGGCTTTCTCCTTCTGCAGAGGTTTGTTTCTTAGAGGAACTCAAGTTTACAAAGACTATCCTGATACAATTGACTTTTTAAGACTAAATTCAAGAGATTTGGCTTTCTAAATCTACCTTGGTTTCAGCCCAGTGTCCCTGAGTGTCAGAATGATTTGGAATAGACAAATCTGACACCCACAGTGTGTGCTTGCTGTCCTTGTGAGCTGAGAGCCTTCTGAAGGTTGGATAATGATACCTCAAAGCATTACTTCAGAACACAGAATCATAAAACACTAATTTTTCAAAAGCTTAAGTTGTGGATAAAATAGCTGATTAGAAGAGGCAAAAATGATAGCATGTAGCAATGCTGGCACTGTTGGCACAATAGTTAAGTGCCTGCTTTTTTCTCTTCTAAACTATAGCCCTTTATCTGGCCCAAAATACTATGGCTGGTTTTAATCCTGATGATAACTCTGGTATGTGTCCCTGTAGAACATGCATGTCCTTAATTTCCTAATTGCACTGTTTTTCTCAGACACCCTCTATGTATGTGCATACATTGTTGTTATTTTTAAAATATAATTCCCATTGAAAAATTTGTACCTTGTAAGTAGATGGAATTTAACAAATTTAAACTTTTATATATTAACCTTTCTAGACAAGATGAATTCTTTGATCACTATAAAGACTTCTTTTTTTTCCTTTTTAATGAACAAACAAAAACAACAAGAACAAACCCCTGTGGCCTCCCCCCCTCCTCATGCCTGCTACTCTATCCTCTCCCACTTATCAGTCCTGTCATTCCCCTACACTGGGGCACAGAACCTTCACAGGGCCCACTATAAAGACTTCTATGTCCTTTTCAGTCAATTCCCACCAGACTCAGCCACCAAGAAGCTATTCATCTACTTTCATAAACTCACATGAATTTTCTAGAGTTTCATATCAATACATCACATAGTAGTTATTTTTAGTTATGAAATATCTATTTTAAAGTGTATGTGTGTAGACAAGTGTATGTGAATGTAGAATCTCTCTAGAGTTAGAGTTAGAGGTATGCGACCCATGTATTCGCTTGTATTTGGTTTCCAGAATGCTTTTCAGAAATATCCATGAAGTTATAGGTGCTTTTTCTCCCAATAGTTCTTTCTCTTTTATTACTTTTTATTATTGATTCACTACATGAATTTAGTTTTTACTAATTTAGGCTGATTTGAGCTGTTCTCAGACCTAAGCTATTGTGTATGAAGTGTCTATGAGTACTGCTGTATGCCACAGTTTCATTCTTGAATGATTACCAGAAGTCTATGTGTTGATGCCTTGGTCCCCAGTCTGTATTGCTACAGAGAAGTGGGACAATCTTTAGAAGGGAGGTTCTGGTAGAAGGGAATTAGGTCATTGGCATCTTCTTGTTCTTCTGGTTCTTAGCTGACTTAGTGTTTTATTGTTCTGATGACACAATTAAAAGTCCATTTAATAGGTGCTTGCTTACATTTCAGGATTTAGTCCATTATCAGGTACTAATATGTCAGCATGCAGACAGACATTATAGCTGAGAATTGTATATCTGGATCTGCAGGCAACAAAAAGAGAGAGACACTGGGGCTGGCTTGGGCTTTTGAAACCTCAAAGCCCACACTCAATGACATACTTCCTTCAATAAGGTCACATCTCCTAGTCCCTCTCATGTAGTGTCACTCCCTGATAACCAAGCACTCAAATACATGAGTCCTTATGAGTCATTCTTATTCAAACCACAACATTAGCCATCACAAAATCATCACAATCCTCCTGCTCTTTGCTTCCACTGTGAAAGACTACTGCTCAGGCCCAAAGCAACAGAAACAAGAGTCAAGGACTGAAATCTACAAAATCATGAGCTCAAGTAAATATGTGCTTCTTAAACATTGATTATAATTTTATTGATTTTATAATTATGTGACTTTATTGATTATTATTGTTAATTTATTTTCTTATGATTTTATCACAGTGAGAGAATGTTGACTGAAACAATATACCTGCTCTATAGATGCAAGTTTTCTTCTTTCTCAGGTATGTACCTGTAGGAGAACTGAGTTATATGTTTAATTTCATTAAAAGAATCAAAACAACCCCAAACCTCCCAGGCTCTCTATTTTAGTGATTCTATCATGCTTCAGTCCTGTCAGAAGTGTGTGATTTCCACACACTGGTTTTTCATGTTGCTGTTCTGTGGATGCATGGTAGCTCCTGGGACCTCATTCTCTCTTTTTCTCCTTTTTCCTCGCTAGCTGGGCTTTGTGTCTAGAATAATTACTTGTAGTTGGTCATTAACCCTCTTACTCTTCTAGTTTATAGGATTCTCCATAGAACTTATCCATTCAAAAAGTATCTTCTCCAAGGGTCTCATTTAGCTATTGACAATAATATTTGAAACCCCAGAGAGTTTTGAATATGTGAGTAAATGTATTTTTCTATGTGAGAAAGACAGCATGCTGACCAAAGATGTATTGAAAATTCTATTCAAGTTTCTCCATGACATAGTTTCTCATACAGTATAAAACAGTGAGTTGCATGCTTGATTTTGACATTTTCACAGGTGTGTGCTATGTTCTTTGAGGACAGTAACTCTCTATTACTCTCTTACATCTCCCCTACCTCCTACTGTTCTCATTTCTAGATTTTTTTCTAATGTACTTACATGCATTTAAGAAAAATATCTAGATTCTGTGTATGAGAGAAAACATGTATTTGTCTTTTCCAGTCTGGTTTATTCTGCTTGAAATGATCATCTCCAGTTCCGTATACTCTTATTTAAATGACACAATTTTCTAATTCTTTATGACTGACTATAAAATCATTGACATATATGCCACCTTTTGTTCTGTTTATAAATGGAAACATGCACTGATACCACAGCTTAGCTACTGAGAATAGTGACACAACGGACAAGGATGCACAGGTGAGAATAGTGACATAATGGACAAGGATGCGCAGGTGAGAATAGTGACACAACAGACAAGGATGCGCAGGTGAGAATAGTGACACAATGGACAAGGATGCGCAGGTGAGAATAGTGACACAATGGACAAGGATGTGCAGGTGAGAATAGTGACACAACAGACAAGGATGGGCAGATGAGAATAGTGACACAATGGACAAGGATGCACAGGTGAGAATAGTGACACAACGGACAAGGATGTGCAGATGAGAATAGTGACACAACGGACAAGGATGTGCAGGTGAGAATAGTGACACAACGGACAAGGATGTGCAGATGACTCGGAGGTAGGTATCCTCATCTCCGTGGAGGGAGATTCAGGAGTAGTCTATCTAGATCCTGGAACAGTTTTTTTGGAAGCCCCATGCTGATTTCCATAGTGGCTGAACTAAGTTACTTCCCTTCCAGTAGTGTGATCTTTTACTCTCACCAACATTTCTTTTAGCTTAATATCTTGGTGACAGCTGTATTTTACTGGAATGAGAAAGAATCTCAATGCAGTTTTAATTTACATTTCCCTGATGAGGAATGATGTTGAACATTTTAAGAAATCAATTTTTAAGAGACAATTGGAAGTCTCTGCTTCATAAATATTCGTGTGTTGAATCAGAAGAAGTCAACAAAGTCAAATTTAGAAAAATCTTTCCTGTGGTTTGGTGGGTCTGTTGTGTTGGATTTGTTGATAAAGTCCAGTGTTCTGTGGATATTTTTGGCATCTCTTTATGATTCCTTCTTTTAGTAAAAGGAGTAATTCATCTTGACAGTAAGCTACATCAATGTTATATTTGATCAAATTTAAAAGTATTTGTTTCTTAGACATTTGTTTTTGCTAACTATTTCAACTACTTGAAATGATTTGAGATTTATCGTCGGGGAGGGTTTTCAGTATGAGAACATGAAAGGATGATAAGAAGACTGAGTAGTCAGGACAATGGAACCAAGTAAGAGCTGTAGCATCATCTTCTACATCTAAATTCTAATCCCATTGTAGGATTGGGGTCTGCCCATTATGTGCAATGTAATGTACCTTGATTGCATGTTACCCCACTTTGCAGAAAGCAGAATTTCAACTCCTCCAACCTATTCCCTGGCCCATTACCAGCCTAAAGCCCTATCACATACCTTATAATCATTCCTTAATGTTTCATCTTTGTTATCTAGAATCTCTAAAATAATATGATTTCCATGTATCACTAAGTTATCAATGCTTTAATAATTGATTTTTAAAGATGAGGAGACAAATATCAGGTCTTCATTTAATAGTCTTCAGATGAATTCAATACATATCACCGTCTCAGGCAGTTGGGTTTGCATTGAAATTTTAAACATAAGGAAATGATGTTCTGTTCAATTCCCTGCATTATTTTATATACACATATATAAAATATATTAATGTATGTAAATTTTTCTAAGTCTATCACTGGTAAATGTTTCCTAGCACTTAGGGCATGAGAAAAAGAAGGTTAAAAGATTCAGTAAATAGTTCTGAATTCAGTAAAATATAATTGTAATTTTTAGATCACGATAATTTATCTCCCAACGTACTTGTGCCAACAGGGCTGCTAAATTCCAGCAACCATGACCCTAATGAAGCATCTCACACTAGGATGAACCACAGACTGTGCCACTGTGAACTTCCTATAGTGTCTTAAATCTGTACCAATGATCTGATGAATAAGTAACAATAATACTAAAAACTAAAAAGGAAAGAAAATCATCTTTAGCAGCATCTTCAAACTCTGGCATGTACAATGCTAAATACGTGGGATAACTCTCTTCTTTGTTTTATTTGGATGACCCTAACTCCATCATTGCATAAGTTGATTCTATTTCTGAATCTGGTGCTGGCCTGTATATGAGGGTGTGGTCATATCTCTAGCTCTGAGAATATGATGAGATCACAACTTCTTCAGCCTGGGCTCCTACATAGGGAGTTTTAAAAAGTTTGATAAACCACTTCAAATTATATGTAGAATGTTATATAAAGGTTATCTTCTCTCTTTAATATGTTGCTGGTAGATATGCTGACTATTTTATAATTGAACGACTATGTCCATGTACCACATGTGCAGCATGTGCACCAGTTCTTTCAGGAGCCATTCACCATCGTCTAGCTTGAGAAAGTAAACACTAATTTAGCACCCAAAGGTCTGTGCACCTCCTGGCTAGCTGGGATCATTGCTACTATCCTTGTGTCAGAGTTGCTTTAACCTGGTACATAAAGTTCTTGTGGAATATTTCCTTTGTTTGCTATATTTCATTGTATAGTAACATGTTCACCTATGCTCCTGTTGAAGGATAGGTTGTTCTGAGATTTTTACTATTTAATATGCTGTAAGTCAAACAATGCTTGTGTAGCCCTAGCTCACATATTTTCCAAGGCACACAGGACATAAAACTTAATATCATAATTTTTACATTTTCAATTTCAGAGATCATTTTTATCACTCATCTGAAATATTAGTTGCATCTCATATTTTGGTTTTTATTTCATCTAGAACTATCTTTCCTATCATGGGAGATTTAATCCAGTCTCATCCTTGCCGAGTAGATAACGATTGTGTCAGCATCGTTTTTTGAATTAGACCTTGAGTCTGTACTGATTCACAGTGGCACCTGCATTGTCAAGTACCTTCCATGCTTCTGCATCCCAAGCTCCGTCTCCTTTGTGCTTCTAAAGCATTCACAGTGTACCAACCTGCTATTAACTAGAATTGCTCCTATTAAATAGATTTGTTAGGGGGAAAAGATATTAAGTCTTCCTATCTTTGAATTTTGCATTTCCTTGTTTAAATTTAGCATTATTTTTGACATTCATTTCTATTTTATGTGTACGAGTGTGCTTGTGTGTATGTGCGGTGTGTGTGTGTGTGTGTGTGTGT
>JADRCC010059137.1:0-11062 GCA_019843855.1 Hylomyscus alleni
CACACACACACACACACACACACACACACAAACTCATACACATACTCACACACACACACTCACACACATGCACACACACTCACATACACACTCACACACACACACACACATTGAACTGGCTGGTTTTGTGTCAACTTGACACAGGCTGGAGTTATCACAGAGAAGGGAGTTTCAGTTGGGGAAGTGCTTCCATGAGATCCAGCTGTGGGGCATTTTCTCAATTAGTGATGAAGAGGGTAGGGCCCCTTGTGGGAGGTGCCATCCCTGGACTAGAAGTCTTGGGTTCTATAAGAGAGCACTCTGAGCAAGCCAGAGCAAGCAAACCAGTAAGGAACATCTCTCTATGGCCTCTGCTTCAGCTCCTGCTTCCTGACCTGCTTGAGTTCCAGTCCTGACTTCCTCTGGTGATCAACTGCAATGTGGAAGTAAGCTGAATAAACCCTTTCCTCCCCAACTTGCTTCTTGGTCATGATGTTTGTACAGGAATAGAAACCCTGACTAAGACAAAATTGGTAGATGGTACTTGTGTCTGTGGCAGATAGAGATGCTGTTTGGAGTCTCTGGCAGACCCCTGTAGGTGAATCACAGAAGAAACACTTAGGATTTTGGAGCAAAGCTCTGCCATCATCTGCAGACAACTATTCTCCCTTTGAAAAACAGCTCTTGGCCTGCTATTGGGCCTTAGTGGAAACTGAACGTTTAACAATAGGACACCAAGTTACCATGGGACCTGAACTACCCATCATGAGCTGGGTGCTATCAGACCCTTCAAATCATAAAGTATGATGTGCACAGCAGCAATTAATTATCAAATGGAAGTGATATATACGTGATCGAGTCAGAACAGGTCCTGAGGGCACAAGTAAATTACATGAAGAAGTTGCTCAAATGCCTATGGTTTCCACTCCTGTTACAATGCCATCTGCTGCCAAGCATGCACCTATAGCCTCATGGGGTGTTCCCTATAATCGTCTGACTGAAGAAGAGAAGACTAGGACCTGGTTTACTGATGGAAGTTATGCAGGCACCACCCAGAAGTGGACAGCTGCAGCATTACAACCCCTTTCCAGCATAACCCTGAAAGATACAGGTGAAGGAAAATCTTCACAGTGGACAGAACTTCGGGCAATACACATGGTATTACAGTTTGTTTGGAAGAAGAAATGGCCAGATGTACGATTGTTCACTGACTCATGGGCTGTAGCCAATGGATTGGTTGGATGGTCAGGGACCTGGAAAGATCACGATTGGAGAATTGGTGAGAAAGACATCTGGGGAAGAAGTATGTGAATAGATCTCTCCAAATGAGCAGAGAATGTCAAGATATTTGTGTCCCATGTAAATGCTCATCAAAAGGTGACTTCATCTGAGGAGGAGTTCGATAATCAAGTGGATAAGATGACCCTTTCGGTGGACAGTCAGCCTCTTTCCCTAGCCATCCCGGTCATTGCTCAATGGGCACATGAACAAAGTGGTCACGGTGGCCGAGATGGAGGTTATGCTTGGGCTCAACAACACGGACTTCCACTCACCAAGGCTGACCTAGCTACAGCTGCTGCTGAATGCCAGATCTGCCAACAACAGAAAGCAACACTGAGCCCTAGATACGGCACCATTCCTCGAGGTGACCAGCCAGCAACCTGGTGGCAGGTTGACTACATTGGACCACTTCCGCCGTGGAAAGGACAACGTTTTGTTCTTACTGGAATAGACACTTATTCTGGTTATGGATTTGCCTTTCCTGCATGAAATGCTTCTGCGAAAACCACCATCTGTGGACTGAATGCCTTATCTATCATCATGGTATTCCACACAATATTGCTTCTGACCAAGGAACTCACTTCACAGCCAGAGAAGTGAGACAGTGGGCCCATGATCATGAAATTCACTGGTCTTACCATGTTCCCCATCATCCTGAAATGGTCTGATTCGAAGATGGAATGGCCTTTTGAAGACTCAGCTACAGCGCCAATTAGGTGGCAACAGCGTGGAGGGCTGGGGCAGAGTTCTTCAGAAGGCAGTATATGCTTTGAATCAGCGTCCAATATATGGTACAGTTTCCCCCATAGCCAGGATTCATGGGTCCAGGAATCAAGGGGTGGAAAAGGGAATAGTTCCACTCATTATCACTCCTAGTGACCCTCTAGGAAAATTTTTGCCTCCTGTCCCCACAACTTTAGGTTCTGCGGGCCTAGAAGTTTTGGTTTCAGAGTGTGGAGTTCTGCTACCAGGAGCTACAACAAACATTCCATGGAACTGGAAGCTCAGACTTCCCCCTGGTCATTTTGGGCTTCTAAGGCCCTTAAACCAACAGGCTAAGAAAGGAATAGCAGTGTTAGGAGGAGTGATAGATCCAGATTACCAAAAAGAAATCTGATTGCCTCTTCACAATGGAGGTAAGTAGGATTATGTCTGGAGTAAAGGAGATCCCTTAGGGTATCTCTTAGTACTTCCATGTCCTGTGATTAAAGTCAATGGGAAATTACAACAGCCTAATCCAAGCAGGATGACAAAGGATGCAAACCCATCAGGAATGAAGGTATGGGTCAATCCTCCAGGAAAAGAGCCAAGACCTGCTGAGGTGCTTGCTGAAGGGAAAGGAAATACAGAATAGGTAGTAGAGGAAGGTAGTTATAAATACCAGCTAAGGCTACATAATCAGTTGCAGAAACAAGGATTATAAAGTAATATGAATGCTTCTGTCTTATTTTGTTAAGAATACATTTTTCTTCTAATTTCTTTAACATCAATTGGTATTTAAGTTCAGACACTAAAAGAATGTTCCCAAGGGACATTGCCCCATTGTAAATTTACACGTGTTTGCGATTGTACGAGGAATAGTTATGTTAGTCATATTCAGATTTTGTTATTGTTTCATGTGGACATGAGATATTATTTGTATCAAGTTAACAAGGGGTGGTTATTCCTGGTTGTCAACTTGACTATATCTGAAATGAACTACAATCCAGAATTAGAAGGCTCACCTGTGGCCCTAATCTGGAGGCTGAGAGATACAAGTTTCCGACCTGAATCTTGGCATGGAGATCTTGAGGTATAGTGGCTATGAATCCCAGAAGATTAAGATAGGAAGATCTATGCGTTCAAGATCATCTGGGATTAAAGGTGTGGTAGAACACACCTTTAATCTGGGCCACACCTTTTGCTGGAGACCTATATAAAGACATTGGAAGAAGGAAGGCTTGCTCTACTTTGCCTGCTTGCCTTGTGGGACTGAGCAACTGCTGGATCCTTGGACTTCCGTTCACAGCTGCTGCCGACCATTGTTGGGAGTTGATTGTTGGGAGTTGGACTACAGACTGTAAGTCATCAATAAATTCCTTTACTACATAGAGACTACCATAAGTTCTGTGACTTTAGAGAACCCTGACTAATACACACATATTCAACACACTTGAACACACACACTCGCACACACACACACACACTCACACACACCACACACACTCATACACACACTCACGCACACACTCACACACACACTCACATACACACTCACACACACACATTCACACACAAACACTCACACACACACTCACATACACACACACTCACACACACACTCACACACACTCATACATACACACACGCACACATCCTACTCAGCCTCTATGTATGTTTTCAGGGCTGGCCATTTGGTACTGGATAACTCACTGCAATGCTTTTCTCTGAATACTCTTGCCTACTCTGAGCAGTCTTACATGTCTGCAGTTCTCTGCAAAGGACTGAGGCTTTTCAAGTTTTTACCTATCCTCCTTTGTATGTATTTTGTTGTTGTCCTTGTTCAGTCCATGTTTAGGCAATTACATTGGTGACACTTTATGCATAAAACTTTCAATGATACTAGGAGACAGAAAAAAAACTCATGATTCTCTGGCACTTAAATGTTTTCTGCCTCCTCTTCTTCAATGTTCTCCAAGTCTTTTAAGTTGTTTTAATAACACTGATTCATAGATGCATTCATGGGAGCATATTCTTATTTTTAAATTGAAACTAAAATAATGTCTTGGTTTATCACACACACACACACACACACTCACATACACACACACACACAGAGAGAGAGAGAGAGAGAGAGAGAGAGAGAGAGAGAGAGAGAGAGAGAGAGAGAGAAAGAGAAGCACACAATCTGCATACACTAAGCCTCCAATTCAAAAGAAAATCTTCTTGATTGATAATGCTTATTAATTTAACTCTGTTATTATGTACATTTATATTAATCTGCCACCTTGAGCTGGCTTTTGATTCTTCTTAGCAAAGTCTTAATCATTAACATTATCTATAATGTAAAGCAACAAAAGCAATTTATATGAAGTATATTGTACTGAACATAAACAGTGCTTATCTCTTTCAAAATACTTAAAAGTGTAATTAGAGATTTATATTTTTACAGCAAGTACTCTGGATGCAACTTAAGAAAATTGAAGTTTTCCCTTTGATAATTAAATGATTTTATTCAATTGTGTTATTTAAATGTCTAATGGCTTCAGAAAGAAACTGTGCACGGCCCTCTAATCATGTAATGAATAAGTCAGCTGTGAATGTTATTTTAAAAGAAAGCACTTTGTTATCCTCTTCAAATATGTTTAATGTAATGCATTCATCCTTTTATTAATCAGCATCTAGATTATAAAATAATTACTCTTTTTCAAAACCATGTTCTCATTTTAGTGTAAAAATTGAAAAACAGAATGGAGGAAAACTGCTATCTTAGAATGAATTTAGGCATGAAGCAACATAGCAAAGAAGATTCCATTTCATTTTCCTGCACCTATCAACATTACATGATGAACCTGACAATATTTGGCCCTAAACTTGATTACCATAAAAATAAGAATATTTTGTTTTGCAAAATAGGACAGAGAGCAGAAAAGGAAAATGAAGGAAATTATGTGTTGATTTCATATTACAAAAATGACTGGTGATATCTGAAACTGAAACTTTAATGAGAATTTTACCTTCATAATGTCAGACCAAAAGAGAGGTAAAAAGGAAATAAACTATAGAAAATCCTAAAAATTACTTTATAAATAGAAGTGATCAAAAACACCTTCTAGCCTGGCCTGATAGAACATACTTTAATCACAAGAAGTGATAGCCTTCAGGAGGCCAAGGCATGTAGACATCTATGAGTTTTAGACTAGCCTGATCAATCTTGAGAGCCTCAGGCCAGGCAAGGCTACACAGGAAGACCCTGCTAGGAACAAAACAAAACAAACAATCAAAACAAAAGAAAACCACAAAAATCGATGGATTTTCAAGTTGGAAAAAAAAAATCAAAACTTTGCACTAACAGGACGAAGATAATGGCTCAGTAGTTAAGAGCACTTGATATTCTTCAGTGGACTCAATTTTCATCTGAGTACCCGTCATTGGTAATACCCATATCTATTCTTGATAGGAACGGAATCAAAACAGCACTATAGAAAACAGTATGAAAGTTGTTCACACAATTGAAATGAGAGACATCATGTCTAGCATTTCTATTACTGTATGTATGTAGTCAGAGAAATTACAATAAATACATAGCAGATACATTTATCCTTCCATGTTAGGTGAAGTACTGTGCTAGCTAGATATGTCAAGCTGATACAACTAGAGTCATTTCAGTGGAGGAAATCTTTGACAGTGAGAAAATTACCCCACCAGATTGACCCATGACTAAAACTTTGCTGCATTTTCTTGGTTGATGATTGAGGTTGAAGAGTCTAGCTCACTCAAAGTGGTGCCATCACTGGATTAGTGGTTAAGGATGCTATAAGAAAGCAAACTGAGTAGAGCATGAAAGCAAGCCAACAAGGAGGCTTGGCCTCTGCATCAGCTCTCTCCTCCACATTCCTGTTCCATTGAGTTCCTGCCTGACTTTCCTCAGTGATAAACTGTGCCGTGGAACTGTAAGCCGAAGTAAATCCTTTCCTCCATAATTTTTCCCCTAAATTACATGCTGTGATAAAATACCATGGTCTTGGTGTTTAATCACATCGATAGAAAACTTAACTTGAAAATACTGTTTCTAATTGCATTACAAGGAAAGCAATGCAAATGTCTAGCTATTACTGAAAATAAGGAACATAACCTACGTAATCCAGGAGTGCTATTTAACCCTGAAGAGTGAAACTCAGCTATTTGACCATGATGTCAAATAAACCAGGCCCAGAAAGGAAATATTACACAAACTTCATTTATAGGAGGAGTATAAAAATGCTAATCTCACAGAAGTAGAGAGCTGAGTGGCAGTTATCAGTGACTGCGGAATAAATATGGATGAGGTATGGAGAAAGGGTGATCAGTGAATACCATGCTCAAGCTAAATAGGAGCTACATGTTCTGCAGGATGTTGCCTGAAGCAATTATTTATAGTGAGCATACACTGTATAATTCAGAAATCAGGGTGAGGATCTTGAGTGTTTTTGCCATACAGAAGTGAGAAGTACTTGAGGTGATAGATGGAATTACCATGCCTAAGTCAGCACAGTACATATTAAGGCATCACAAGGTACCACACAAATATATGCTTCTTATGTTTTGTGTAAGTTAAAAATAAATTTAACCAAAGAGAATAATTAAAATGTAAAGTATATTTCAGAAGTTCGAACAATAGAAGCCCTTATATGGAAGATTTAGGTGATGACGGGTTGGAACCATGTGAGGAAGTAAGGGAAGGCTGGTGCTTGCTGCTTTGCATTAATTGCAGAATAAAAAAAAAAAAGTGCTGAGAATTCAAACTGTCGCACCCTAGGAAACACTCACAGCTATTAGTTTTAAAACTGTTATATCGCACTGGATTTGCAGCATGTGTTAACTGCTCAGTGGGCACATTGGAGAAGGTGTTCAGTTCAGGTGTACTGGATTCTAATGGGAAAGAAACTGAGGAACAGAGGGGGAAGAACTCCAGAGGAGCAAGGGCAGTGTGAGAATAGTTAGCTGATAGAAAACATTCCGAGCTGGCCCTCAGCTATTGCTAGACAGATAAGCTGTCTTTGTTATTTAGCTCTAGCTCAGTTTCTAACTTTATCTACCAATAATTTGTGGGAGCAGCAAAGGTGTTTTAAGAAACCTTTTAATGTGGAGAATTACTTGGAGGATTAATGTTCATAATACTTTATAAGCCAGGCTTGGCTTCATAGTATATGCAGAAAGTACTACTGAATATTACAAGAGTGTTTTCTATTCAGTTTTTTTTTTCCAGTCAGCAAAATTCTCATGAATGTTGGGCTTTGCAACTCATAGAAACTTAAAATAATGTTTCTCTTCTCCACACACTCACATTAGAGGTAAAAGAAATTGTGTAGTTAAAATAGTTATAAGAATTGGTTATTGGAGAATAAAACCTGGAAGGGAAGTACAGTATGTTCTAGAGATTAGATCCAGCTTTTAGATAAATGAACAAAGACTGCCCAGAGAACAGGGCAATTTAAACAAGGCCTTCAGTACAAGGTTTCCCTGAGGAAACATTAAGAACATGGAATACAATGCTCTTCTGGGACTGAAGTTGGCATCAAACTTCTAGTTCTCCATCCTCCATCTCTGAAATGTATAGATTACAAACATGTGCCACCGTGCCCAACTAATCAATTGGCCACGGCATCATAAAAATTACCATGATTGAAATTAAGCCCAACCTAATTACCCATGTCTTTCAGCTCCAATTCATTACATGTATTCTTTTAAAGTTGAGACTGAGAATATTGTAATAGTAATAATAGGGTGTATAAAAATATTTATTTTGAATCCTGTGAACAGAAAATTCTTAGGGTATGAGTTGTATATCCCTTACTTGAAATGGTTGGGACTGGAAGAGTTTTGGGAATTTTCTGAGGTTTGGAATGTTTCCACGTATGTAATTATGGACAAGACATACATCTAAATACAGAATCCCATTATAGTTCATATATATGTTAATCATAAACATAGAAGGTGGTTCCATATCATAATTTTATAGTATTTGTGGATGAATAATCAGATTCATGGAATTTTTCACTTGCAGCATGACATGTTTTTTGGAATTTGTGTCTAACTTGCATTGTGAATGGACAAATTATTTATATTTACACATTTATTAATACTGTCCATTAGTATAAAATGGCACAATCTAAATGTTATACTAAGTATTTGAAATGAATTTATGTATTCCCATATATAGTCTATGTAAAAATGTTTGCAAATCTCCATAAAATCTTCATCTTCAAATAAGTTTTTCTTTCCTAAATGTTAGCTTCATTGTTGATACTGACATGACACATCTAGGCAGAGAAGTATAGTTTCAAAATGTACTATGTCCTTATTACTTTTCATTGTTTAATAATAGTGGAGTGATAGATGAGATATACATACCAGATAGGAGTACAGGATATTTACTCTTAGAAACTTCTGAAATGACAAAGATCCAGAATGTGACAACAATGAATGTCACTAAAAAAGTGGGAGCAGATGATATCAGAGGGAGAGAGTCCTGGAAGTGCCAGCCAAGAGGATCAGGTATCAGAGATTTCCTTGCTCGATCTTGAAAGCTCCATTCAAGACTGGCAGATATCAGAGATCTCCTCGCTCTGACAGCAGCTCTTATATCTCATAAAACACATTTTATATATGATATTTTTGGAAGATTTCTTTTCAGTTATGTTTCTACATTGTAAATAGTAAGCACTTCATTAATTAGAGAAAGGTATTGCTGTTTTATCCCAAAAGGGATATGTTTAATCACTTTACCTATGCATTTGTTTCTAAAAATATGTAGCCAATGTTTATAAATGAATTATCTAAGAAAGAATTATATTTATACTTATGAATATTTACACATTCACTAAGTCATTAGTGACATTAAGGTCTTATAATTTCTAATACTTGTAATTTATAATTTTAGAAAACATAAATATAATGCATGTAAAGTTGTGGTTTCCATTTTATTTTTTCCATTTTGACAGTATCACAAACATATAATCTACTGTGGTCACATTCACCCCATTTGCCTCGGTCGTGCCTCTCCTACCACCAACCCACTCTTTGTGTCTTATCAATCTCTGAACCTGATGTTTTCGATTTTCTCTTTTCCATGTTTCTTGGAGGCAACCACAGTGTATTTGATTGAAATGGTTATGACATTGTCAGGTGACCAAACCCCAGCACATTCCTTCCTATCTGTTAGCTCCTAGAGTCCTCCCTCTACCTCTACTGCAATGTCCTTTGGGCCTCAGAGATAGGGATGCAGATGTTTCATTTGGTACTTAGCACTACAGTCATTAATTTTTGGCACAGTGATCAGTCATGGGTCCGTGCTTTATCTATCATCCATTGCTGGTAAAGTTGCTTCTTTAAGCACAAACTTTTAGATGGCAGTAAACATTCATGTTCATTTGGTACACCACCAGTAACTGAATTCCTAGTAGGCCCTGTGATATCTCTAGCTTTAGGCTTTTGACCAGTTGTAAAGTGTCCAGCAGGGTTTCCTTTCAAATCCAGTATGGACAATTTATAGCACTATTACACAAATGGCCATGTCTTGACAGGCAAGCCAGTACTGTAACATGCAGGATCTATAATTGTGTGAGATCACTGAGGAAGTTTCTTCCAGGTAAACCTTAATAGAGCCTTTAAATCTATAAATTCTAACACCAGGGAGAGAGATTCCAGGAAATTCCATCTTTATTTTTCTGTGTTTTGTATCTGAATTGTAAGATATCTTTGGCACCCGAAAGCAATGTGATTACCTATAATGATTTTGGAGACTTTATAGTGTAAAATATAATTTATTAAATGCATGTCCTTCTATCATCAGGTGAATGAGACTCAAACTATGATATTTATTAGTTCCACTAAACTCTTAAGAAATACCTCTCACATATGATTTGGATTTCGTTTTGAAAGCCTGTAACTTCTTGGAGCAGTGGTGACTACTTACTCAGCGTACTTTAATTCAGGCTACTTGTAAAAAACCAACCAAACAAACAAAAACATATTTTAGGATTACATTATACATTTGTGATATTTCATATGGTTTACTTCTACATTCTTAATTCGATAGGGACAAACTCCCCATCATCTCAACATTGCCTTTATCTTGTATGCCCCCTCCCTAACCCTTTCATCCACTAGTATTCCTTAGTCTACTTTCATATCTCATGAGTTCTAATGTCTTCCTCTCTTTCTTCCACCACACCACAGCTAATGCCTCTTTGCTTGCTGCCTGTCCTCTATTGACTCACTATAACATATGACAAATATCTACAAGTTTGAATTTAACATAAATATATAACAAAGTATATGATGTTTGTATTTCTAGACTTGGCTTTCTTTCTTCACTTACTTGGTATTTTTGTTTTTTGTTGTTCATTTTGTTTGTTTGTTTATTTTTAATTGCATTTATTTTACTGCAAAATTCATTACACCATCTTTCTTTAAAGTTAAATGGTAAAACATGTTTATGTATGGCAAGATTTCCATTGTTCTGTCTTATAACCATGGTGAATATAAAAGCATTGAACGGGCATGTGTGACTATCTCTATTTAGGGTAGAAAATCCTTTGGGTTTATGGCTAGGAGTGTTGTAACTGTCATAGGCAGATTTATTTCAATTTTTTTGGCAGTTCTCCACCATGGTTTCTATAGTGTCTTTATTAATTTACAAATAGTATGATAGGGATTCTTTTTCTATATTCTTTCCAGAACTTGTTCTCATTGGTTTTCTGGATAAAGGCCATTCTGGACTAGAATCAGCTAAAATTTCAAAGTTATTTCAATTTATTTTTATGAGTGGTTTGGGAATGTTGAGACAATTTTTAAAATATTATTGATTGTTTATATTAAGCACTCTCTCCTTTGAGTGAAAGAAGGAAACACATAGTGATATCACTAACCAAAAACAGTATATGTCTGCAAGCACACCTGCTTAAAAAGGAAAAATCAGTTTCTCAAATGTCATTTTACTGGATATATTAACAACACTACAGGGTGGGCTCTATTCAGAGCAGTTGATGGCCACCACAGAGCAAACTTAGTGGTCCTTGTCTAGACTTTTTATCTCATCTTTCATTTTAGTTCCTTTTTT
>JADRCC010059488.1:0-11687 GCA_019843855.1 Hylomyscus alleni
ACACACACACACACACACACACACATACACACACACACATACACACGCACGATTGACGAGCAGCAACTTAAGGATGGGGGGGCTTATTTTGCTCCCAGTTTGAGGCTGCGTTTATCATGACAAGAGAGACATGATACCAGGAGACAACCGATCACACTGTCTCTGTGGTCAGGAAGCAGAGAGAGCTGGATGCTGGCACTCAGCTCACTGTCTTCCTTTTATTCAGTCCAGGAGCCCAGGCCATAGGATGGTTCTGCCCAAATACAGGGTGGGCCTTCCTTCCTCAGTTAAACCTCTGTGGAAACACTCACATAGATACAGCCAGAGGTATATCTCCATGGTGATTCTAAATCCAGCCAGGCTAACCAGTAAGGAGTAACCACCGCAGTGACCTACAGTGACCCTTATCTGCACTGTGTGCCACCGCTGGTCAAGGTCTCTTACGGAGATTTAGGCTGCGGGCTGTGGTTTTATAAGAGGCAGGTCCAAGGAATATACTTTTGGATGCCCCAGATGTTCACTGACATTTTGAGGCTGTTTGTTAGTTCACAGGGAAATGGGCAAAAATATCTGTGGTTAAAGTTCCCGTGAGTTGGCTATCGCTGGATTCTGTTAGAAGTGTCTGCTGTAGTTGGCAGTGAAGTGGGGAGTGTGGTAGCCCAACCAGCTACATGGCTTCCTCAACTCAAGCAGGGGAAATGAGATATTTTGGAATCCTGATCTAGCAATGTCTAAGTAGTAGAGATAGGAAATAAGTTACAATTGGAAAAGTCTTGATGGTGTTGACGGTCCCCCTGTCATCAGCTCTCCTCCTCAGATCGTCTCCTCCTCAGTCCTGCTCGTCTCTGTTGTGATGTTAATAGGTACTCTACTAAAGATTCATTCCATCTTGATTTATTATGTTGACTTTCCCAGGGGTTTGCAAGAACAACGGTACAGGCTGCTTCCTGGCTTGTTGCCTCTTGGCATGAGCCAACCAGAAAAAGAACAGTTCAGAGTTTCACTTGAAGCCATCAACGGTTCTGTTGGGGCAGCCCCAGATACCCAACAAGAGGTTCAGGAAGCTTGGACGGTGCCCAGTTCAAGACTCTGTTTTGGTTCAGCTGCTTATTAATCTTCGCCCAACAAATGCTCCCCTGTCTTGATGTTAATTTTGCTTCAGGGTGGGATGGATGGCTTGCATAGTTTCACAACATAGTTTCCAGGCTCGAAAGTCTTTGATGAGTTGTAGTGGGAACCAAAAACAGCTACAGCTTTTATGTGGGAGGTGGAGCAGAGAGGTGAGGATCCTTCAGACAGCAGAGTTTTCTCTGCTAACATTGACTGCCCCACACAAAGCATGTTGGTTCTGACCTGAATGTTGCCTCTTGTGAGAGGAATACTGCCTGGTTGGCCACTAAGGCCAAGAGGTAGGGTGGAGAGGGGAAGGTGGGACCAGACGAAAACCATAACATTTCACCAAGCTGGAGAGCCATTTCGGTTGCTGTTTCTATGTGGCTGGCTATATGTTAAAGACCTGAGGATGGCCTCCTGATAAAAGGGCACAGAATTTAGAAAGTGACTGTGAATAAAATATATTTCTGAATCAGGAGACAAATCCAGGGATCGTGGGCACTAAATATCAATTACTTGGTTCGGTGTTGCGGGAGTGGCTGCCTGGTTCACTTGGTTAGTCCCTGTGTGTTTCCTGTTCTTAATGTCTTTGGCTCACATTTTTATTGGTAGAAGGTTAAGTTCTCATCTTTTTTTTCCCCCGCTCCATGTAGTTTATGACTAAAGCTTAAGGTTTCATTTCTCCCTTTCCCTTTGTCTCTGCTGTGTTCTTCCATTACACTCAAGGAACTTCCTTCTTTTAATCACTTGAAAGAAAAATAGCTTTCTTTATTTGTCTAGAGCACATGAGAGTGGAAATTGAGTTAGATGACAGATCTTATTCTGCAGATATTAATCTGTCTACTTAACTTTACCCTCTCTGTCGTCTGTTAGTTATTTTTCTTCGCTTTCCTTTCCTTTCTATTTTAGATTTCATATTCGATTAGAATGAGAGAAAAAAATATTCCCACAGTAATAGAACCCAGTCAAGGCAAGTTAGATAATAATTATGATTGTAGGCTTCATAATGAGTATTGTTCTTTCTATAGTCTTAGTGTTTGGAGACAAGACTTCAAGTATGGTGGAAGGAACAGCTTGGAAAATCCTCAGGAAAAAATAAAAAATAATGACTGGCAAGATGACTCAGCAGGTAAAGGTATTGGCTGCTGAGCCTAATGACCTGAATTCAATCCCTGAGATCTTTCTACATGATGGAAAGGGATAACCAGCTCTCACAGCTTGTCCTCTGACCTCTCTACACACTCCATGTGTCGTGTATGCGCATGCTCACGTGTGTGTGTGTGCACATACAGACACACACACACACATGCACACACAAAATATTTAAAAGAACAAATAAAATGAAAAATTTAAAGTATCAAAAGTAATATGTAATTAAGTTGGACAAAATTCCCAAATGAAATCATTTTAGGGCTTTGGCAGTTGACTGACCACAACTGCCAATTTAAGAAAAATATCTCAAGACAAATACATAAATTTGAGTACGAGCTTTTTTTTTTTTCCTGGAGTTCCTACCATCCCCCAAAGCTGGCCTTGGAATCTGGGCAAGGCATGCTGGGAGCACTGATAAATGTTCATCGATAGTTGAAGTAGACATGATTTGGAGCAGAGCACAGGAAACTCCCACCTCCACTATCGTAGCTGGTGAGAGTGCTAACTAACCCTGGCCACACCTAGACTGAGGATGCTCTCTGGTGTGGAGGAAACAGTGAACTAGAATGTGAACCAAGCTGAGTACGGAGACCTGGGAAGTGGCACAATAACAGGGGTTAGAAGCTGTTTATAACCTGGCATGTGATGGGTCTGAGAGAGTCCGAGCTGACCACTCATGCTTGACCTTGTGCCTGTGTGCAAACACAGAAGCAGAAGGGGAAACCAGCAGAAAACAAACAGTGGAATAGAACCAAATTCTGCTGCGTATGGAAGCACATCCCCTGTTATTCGAGACCTGGGCAGTATTTAAATAAGTATACAGTGTTTGCCCCTCATCTTTCTGGTTCTTCAAAATTTCTCCAAGTTATGTATTTTCAGACTGCTCAAAGACAAATCTCATTTTAAAGATAGCTTTCTTTAATGTCTTTGTGGGTGTCTGGAGGCCTCCTGAAGCATTGGTTCGGTGTCTGCAAAGATGCCTGACATGGTCTGCATTTAGTTCATTGTCTTATTCTGACAAAAGCAACATTAAAAAGTGAGATTTATTTCAGCTCTCAATTTAAGAAGGGATCTACTCCATCATGGAGGGAAATTGTGGCCTCAGGAGCATGAAGCAGCTTCTGTGGCATCCACAGTCAGAGAGAGATGGATGCTGAGGCAGCTGGTCACATGGCATCCACAGTCAGGAAGCAGAGAGAGATGGATGCTGAAGCAACTGGTCACATTGTATCCACAGTCAGGAAGCAGAGAGATGGATGCTGAGGCAGCTGGTCACATTGTATCCACAGTCAGGAAGCAGAGAGATGGATACTGGTGTAGCTGGTCACATTGTATCCACAGTCAGGAAGCAGAGAGAGAGATGGATGCTGAGGCAGCTGGTCACATTGTATCCACAGTCAGGAATCAGAGAGAGATGGATGCTGAGGCAGCTGGTCACATTGTATCCACAGTCAGGAAGCAGAGAGATGGATGCTGAGGCAGCTGGTCACATTGTATCCACAGTCAGGAAGCAGAGAGATGGATGCCGGAGCAGCTGGTCACATGGCATCCACAGTCAGGAATCAGAGAGAGATGGATGCTGAGGCAGCTGGTCACATTGTACCCACAGTCAGGAAACAGAGAGATGGATGCTGAGGCAGCTGGTCACATTGTATCCACAGTCAGGAAGTAGAGAGATGGATGCTGAGGCAGCTGGTCACATGGCATCCACAGTCAGGAATCAGAGAGAGATGGATGCTGAGGCAGCTGGTCACATTGTATCCACAGTCAGGAAGTAGAGAGATGGATGCTGAGGCAGCTGGTCACATGGCATCCACAGTCAGGAAGTAGAGAGAGATGAATACTGGTACTCAGATCACTTTCTCCCTTTTCTTCATTTTTTAACAAAAAAAAATTTTTAATTTTAAATTTTTTTATTTTATTTTGGTTTTTCAAGACAGGGTTTCTCTGTGTAGCCCTGGCTGTTCTAGAACTCTCTCTGATGAAGCTGACCTCAAACTCAGAGCTTTGCCTGCCTCTGCCTCCCAATGGTAGGAATAAAGGGTGCACTGCAGCTGCCACACCTCGCCTGGCTCACTTTCTCTGTTTTGTCCAAGACCCCAGCCCATGGAGTGACAGCTCCCCACATTTAGAGTGGTTCTTCCTACCTCAGTTAACTGAATATAAAAGTTCCCTCACAGACATGCCCAGAGACTTCTCTACTGTCAGTCCTGTCAAAAATTAACCATTATTCTTCCTTAAAACACACCCCAAAGCCTTACTTCTTAACACATTCCTACGAGCCTTTCCTGTGACCTCCCGCCAGCCACACATCTCCCACACATCATGTAACACTGTGTCCCCTGGTGTGGAGATCACTGGTGAGTCCTCTTCAGTCTGCAGATCTTTTGCAAACCTTTAGGTTCCACTCACTTCTGTGTTCTAAATGTATAGATTCAAAGTGAAGAAGGAATCAGTTCCTGATAGTTTTTGGTTATCGGCTATAGCTTTTGCAAGAAGCAACTGTACTCTGTTCACTTGGCTTCTTAGCTGGATGAGTCACTTACTGTCCTCCTTGCAGTGGCACAGTATCTAACCAAACCAATATCTTGAGGAAGGATGTCTTTGGGCGCATAGTTAGAGGGTACAGTCCACCCTGTAGCTGCTCACACTGCATCCACAGTCAGAAAGAGAGATGAATTGCTGGGTTATCCACATTAGCTGCTTCATTTGGTCCAGTACTTCTGTGCATAAAAATGATGTTGCCCACAGTTAAAATAGGTCTGCCCTGCTAAGCCAACCCAGTCCAGAAACTCCCTTGTAGGCATGGTGGAAGGTTTGATTCTGTGTGATTCCAGATCTTGCCAAGGTGACATTGGTAAGATTCATCACACCGGAAAGTTTTACATTCTTGACGTCGCCTCCCGTTTCCCTCATTTAGACCATCTTACGCGCTCAGGGATATTTTTGGAGATCCACGTGTGAGGCAGAAAGCCAGGTACTGCAAGCTAGCTGAGACATAGGGATTGCACCTTGTCAAGTGGCTGGCTGATGCCTGTCAAAGTCTACAGACAGGAGTGGGAGGGAAATCACAGCCTTTCTCCCCTGAGTGTTTGAGGGTGAATTATTTCCTCGTGATGGTGACTCTGCCCCCATGTTGTCTCCTTTGGGAGCAAAGGTTGTTACTGAAACCCTCTGTGCTTGGGCCCAGCACTGTGAACACACAATGAACTAGTCCACCCCCACCCAAGACACCTCAGTACGACCACTCACAGAAAAATCCGTTATAAACAAACAGGTTCTACTTGACATGAAGGTCCTCATTTCCAGAGGAACTCTGAGCTTGAACTTTGAGCATGGTTTTATAACAAGTCCCAGCTCCACAAGCTCATGGCAGCACATAGAAAGCTGGCTAGCAAGGGGTTAATAAATGGAGAAGGGGAAGGAAGATTGCATTCTGTCATCTGAATTCTTCAGTCAAGCAGCATCCTTTTAAAAAGTGATTCGGGTTAAACCTTATGTGTGAGCAAGTGTACAGTTTGATGAGCTTTGGTAAGGGTTTAATCCCTCCATCACAGGAGCCTGGCAGGCAAGGTGAGGAACTCTTCACCCCCAAATGCTCCCTCGCGTCTCCCCGTTTGGTCTCCATTCCCAATAAGCAGCCATAACTCTGATACTTACCACTGTACATTAATTTTGCCTGTTCTTGGATTCATAAAAACAAATTCTTAAAGTATGAATGTGTAAAGGAAGGGCTACATTAAGCCCAGCATGAGGCTTCTCAGATATATCTGCTGTCTTGCATGCATTCCTTGTTCATTCTTTGGGATTTTAGTCAGAGAGTAATGTTGATTTTGTATGAGCATAACACAATTGATTTATCAGTTTTGCTGGCGTCAGGCATGTGAGTTGTTTCCAGTTAGGGAATCTTATGAATTATCCTGACGTAAACACACGAGCCTGTCACATGCCCTAAATAGAAGACTATCCAACTGCAAGGTAGCTCTTCTGCTTTGTGCTTTTCTCGTGTAGCTGTAGGGTTTATAGGATGACTCTCTCATCCATCCCACTCCTGATTTATTTTCTCTTCCTTTTCTCAATTATTCTCACTAGCAGGAATTATATATGTAATTCATTTTCCCCAAGAACTACCTTCGGCTTTTAAACTATTCTCTATTTGTATTAGTCAAGATTAACTCAGGCAGCAGAACCACTTGGAGAGGTATGTACACCAAGGGATTTGTTAAAAGAGATTTGGCTTCACACAGGTGTGGAAGCTGCTTCAACAGTGTCTGCGAGGGTTCTTGTCTTTGTGTCTAGTGACAGGATTGACACCCACAGGGCTGGCAGCCAGGAAGGGAAGACAAATTGGTTCTGGAGGACAGGATGAATGAACATGCTGGCAGGTGGGGAGATGGCTGTCAGTAAGATGTGTGTTGTGCAAGCATGAGGACCCGAGTTCAACCCCCAGAACACATGTGAAGAAGCTGGGTGGAGACAGAGCTCACTGGGCTGCTGCAAGTTCTAGGCCCAATGAGAGATCCTTCCCCAAAGAATAAGGGGCATGCCCGCCTCCCCTGCAGGGCCCAGGGAGCATTATAGAAGAAGACAGAGAAAGGATGTAAGAGCTGGAGGAGGATGAGAAAGAGAGAGAGGGAGAAGGAAGAGGAACAGGAAGAGGAAGAGGAGGAAGAGGGACAGTGGTACCATGAAGTCTGGTCGCCCAGATGTAGGCTGGCGATAGAAACCGTGAGCACATGGCAGTTGTGGATACTGTGTTAGACTGGGGCCTCCAACTTTCTATCGTGGGTAAAGGAGGTCCCATAAAGCACCCTTCTGATGAAGACACTGAGGACTCCGGGAGGCTGGGCCATTTCTTTACTAGTGTAGCCTTCAGGAATTAGATGGGAAGAAGGGATTCAAGGGGAAAGGAATGGGGACAAAAGAGAGTAAAGGGAGTTGAGTATGATCACCAAGCATGTCTAAGAAACTGTCAAAAATAAAGTAAAGCATTAATGGGGTGCAACTGATGTCAACCTCTGACCTCCTCACACAGGCACTTACTGACTGAATTCTAGTTTTTGTTTTTACTCTGACTTTGATGTGTGGATAGTCTGCAGAAGTTCTAGGAGAGGAGGTGGTGGCTAAAATTGAGTCATTACTAATGCTATCACTTAAATACACGTGCACGCATGCACACACACACACACTTAAATAGTAGGATCAATGATGGACTCTGAAAGAGAAGCCAGTGGATTATCTAAAGGACTGACCAAGCTGTTCTAACCCTGTGAGCTATGCTGTCCTAACCTCCTTACAGCTGTTGAACTCTGCCATTATAGTGCACATTAGCTGTAAAAATGTGCCTTAATGTCATGGCTAAAAACAAAGCTTTAACATAAAAGTAGGCAGTTAGCCCATTTGGACTGGGGTAAGGGGTGTTTGCCAGCCCCTGCTGTGGAGATCACAATATACTTTCTCAATACTTGTATGATACTCTGTAGCCAAGAATGTGGTGCACGCCTTTAATCCCAATACTTGGGAAACAGAGGCAGGCTGATCTCTGAGTTTTGAGAGCAACCTGGTCTACAGAGTGAGTTCCTAGACAGCCAGGGCTACACAGAGAGACTCTGTCTAGGAAAAACAAAAACAAAAAAAAAGGATGTCTTTATGAGACTCGAGAGATGGCTCAGCAATTAAGAGCACTGACTGCTCTTCCAGAGGACTTAGGTTCAATTCCAGGGATCCGGCATCCCTACGGAGAAATGCATGCAGGCAAAACACCAATGCACATAAAATAAAAATAAGTCATTAAAGAGAAGATAAGTTTTCATTGTCAACCTGACACATCCTGGAATCAACTGAAAAGAGAATCTCCATGATAAGTTAACCTAGATCCAGTTATCCCTTGGGCGTGTCTGGGGTGGGGGAGGGGAGTAGATGTAGGAAGTCACCGCCCACTGTGGGTGGTACCCTTCCCTGAGTGTATGTGGGGTGTGTCCTGCACTATGCAGGGTGAGGGTTAACTAAGCAGTAAGCAGGCAGTAGGTGTGTATTGGGCCCTCTCTGTTCTTGATGGTGGGTATGATGTCATCAGCTGCTCGAGCTCCTGCCTTGCCTTCCCCCGAAATGATGAACTGTATGTACCCTGGAATGGTAAGACAAATAAGCCCTTTGTTGCTATTGCTCAGGGTATGTTATCACAGCAACAGAAATAAAACCAGGACACACAATTTGCCCCGAATTAATATAGTAACCTCCCTGATCGATGGTTTTTCTTTGGATGGGTTCAGTTACCTGGGCTAACTATGATCTAGAAATGTTAACAGAAAATTCCAGAAATAATCAGCAGCTTTTTTGTTTTGTTGTTTTGTTTTGTTTTGCTTTTCCAGACAGGGTTTCTCTGTGTAGCCCTGGCTACCCTGAAACTCACTTTGTAGACCAGGTTGGCCTCAAACTCAACAGAGATCTGTCTGCCTCTGCATCCTGAGTGCTAGAATTAAAGGCATGCAGTTGTGTGCATAAATGGGAAATTTGCAGAAATCATTAGTGAGTTTTAAGTTCCATGCCGCGTGATGAGCTCTCTCTCGTGCATGCCTTCCTAGAAGAGGAGCTCTGGTGTTCCGCTGCTGTGTGTGTTACCTGGCAGCTAGTCCCTTGGCAATCGTCTCAGCTCAGTGCTGTGGCCAAGTAGCCCTGATTTTACTTAATACTGACCCAAAGCTCGAGAGTTTGAAAGCACTGCAATTCCAGCATAGCTAAGAAAGGCTGTGAAGCACTTGAGTACAAAGCTGCAAGCTCTTGACTTAGACAAAGAAACAACATGTGTGCTGAGGATTTTAAGATCTACATGAAGAACAAGCCCTCAGAGGGCTGGAAAGATGACTCAGGGGTACTTTTCCAGAGGGCCCAAGTTCCGTTCCCAGGCTTCATCAGGCTGCTGACAGTCACCTCTAACTCCAGAGCCAGAGGATCAAGCAGCTCTTGTGACCTCTGTGGACACTACACTGGCAGGCACAAACACCTACATGGGTACACATGTAATTAAAAATAAAAATATGACCCTTTTTTTTTGGTTTTCTTTTTTGGAGATCCCAGACAGGATCTCACTAGGTCCCTTGGCTGGCCTGGAGCTGCTATGTAGAGCTGACTGGCCTCAAACTCATAGACATGCTCTTGCCTCGTCCTCACCTGTGCTAGAATTAAAAGCAAGGATCACTACACCTGGCTGAAATCTTTTAAGGAAAAGAACAAATCCTCTATATTTTCCTCTATATACTCTAATAACTTTGGCTATAGTATATTTTATACTGAGTTTTATCACTAGTTACTACTAATCTTACTGTGTCTAATTCATAAGCAACACATTATCATATGTATGCAGAGGAAAAGGCACAGTATATGTAGACATTAGGTCCATGTAAATGCTGGCGCCCTTGAAAGATGTCGAATGAAGATAAAAGTGTTAGGATATTATAAGCTCATGTTTGATTCATATTGATCAGCTATCCTTTCTAGTAATGTTCTTCATATGTCTAAAAATCTCTTTAAGACCCATCATACTCCAATAGGCTTTTGTATTAAGCAGAGACCTGGTGAAAGAAGTAAGAGAAACCTGGACATGGTAGCCGGTGGGGCATGCCTTTAACCCTAGCATGAGAGGCAAACACAGGCTGCAGCACACACCTTTATTCCTACCACTTAGGTGGCAGAGGCAGGCGAATCTCTGAGTTGGAGGTCGGGTTGATCCTCAGAGTGAGTTCTAGGACAGCCAGGGCTGTACAGAGAAACCCTGTCTTAAAAAACCAAAGAAAGGAAGGAAGCCTGCCCGGTCTAGATAGCAAGACCCAGAACAGCCAGAATTATGTAGAAAGACTCTAGTTAAACAACAACAAACAAAAAAGGAAAGCAACATAAACACACACACACACAACCTGCAGTTTTCTACTTGAACACTTATTAACATTTTCTCCTGTGTATGCGTAGGTACAGGTACATGGGTGTGCCTGTGGAATTCAGTGTTGGGTGTCTTCCTCTACCACTTCTTACTTACTTTACTTATTTAGTAATTTAGTGGCAAGGTCTCTCATCTCTCATGGGCCTGGATCTCACCAGCCCGACGAAGCTGACAGTCTAGCTGGGATCCTCCTGTCTCTGCCTTGCTCATGCTGGGATTACACACATACACTGCAGTGCTTGACATTGAATGTACACTAGGAAAGAAACAGAGCGCAAGTCCTTGTGCTTGACGGCAGCATCTTTCGCACTGAGTCCCTCCAGCCCATTAGAGTAACATTTCGGATGTTCTCCATTTCCGTACAGACTTCTGTTATTATCTGACTACATTTCCTTTTCAGCCCCAAAGATCTTTTTATTTCTTGCTATACAGGTCTGCAAGTGGTGAAATTTCTCATTTATTTTTCTAAAAAATGGCATTGTTCACTTATTTATTTATCTCTGGTTGATATTTTTCAGCGACATAGGTAGAGAACTAACAGTAAAGTTTCGCTTGACTTACGCAGCAAATCTGTCTTTGTTTGGTTTGGTTCCAGCCTTTCTGATGCGAAGTCAGGTGGCTTTGCTATCTTTATTGCCTTTTATGTAATGTGTCTTGTTTTGCTTTAGCTTCCTGTGATGTTTTTCTTCGTCTTTGACCTTTAGCAGTTTGGTTATAACAAATGTAATTGTCTCTGCCTTCTGTGTGAGTCACTGAGTTATTAGATCTGAAGTTAACGATTTTTTTTTTTAAAAAAAAATATGTATTTGGAAACTTGTTGGCCATTATTTCTTCAAGCATTTTTCTTTTCCATTTGTTCTTGTTTTCTTTCTATTGCTATGGTTAAAAAAAAAAAATACCCTAACAAAATGCAGCTTAGTGGAGAAAGGGTTTATTTGACTTAAACTTGTAGATTCTTGTCTATCACTGTCGTGGTGTCAAGGTGGCGAGAACTTGAAGCAGCTAGTCACACGCATAGTGGAGGGCAGGGAAGAATGCTGGCTTGCTCACTGCCCAGTTCATTTTCCTACCCTCATACAGTCCAGGCTCCATGTGCTGTTCATATACAGTCTGGCCGGGTCTTCCAACCACAGTTAACCCAAATAAGAAAAAAAAATTCCTCATCAGAAATGCACACAGACCAACCTGATAGAGACAGGCTGTGTCACTGGGAGTCCCTTCCCTTGGGATTCCTTACTGTATCAAGTTGACAGTTAAAGCTAGCTGTCAGCCCATTGTCTCTCATGGCATTCTACATGTCGCCAAGGCTCTACTTATGTTATTTCCTTTAACCTCTATCGTCCACTTCCAGTGTTCTCTAGTTCACTGATCTTTTCTTCAGCAAGTCCTAGTTTACTCTTACTTTTAGTCTGTGAATTTTCCATTTCAGATAATGTAGGGTGTCCGTGTGTGTGTGTGTGTGTGTGTGTGTGTGTGTGTGTGTGTG
>JADRCC010059542.1:0-12861 GCA_019843855.1 Hylomyscus alleni
GAAGGCCGGAAGGGGACTAAGTGCCTGCTGGTCTCTACGCTGCCACCAAGGAGGCCACAGTCAGCCAATATGACCCCATGAGGTTCATCTGGTTATCCTCAGTGTAAATATTTCTTAATAGAAACATGGGCTGAGGATATAGCTGAGTAGCAGTGTACTTGCCTTTGCCTGGCAGGTTTTAGGCTGTAGGTTCAGTGGCTCATACTGGGGAAGGGGAAGGTATTAGGAAACTGAAGTTCAGGGCAAAGAGGACTGACTCACTCAAGGTTTAATTCATGAGAGTACCCAGCCAGCCCTTTTTGAGCTGTCATTCAACTGCATAGCAGGATGTGACAGACAAAGCAAAAAGAAACTAGAGTCTGGGCTTCCACTACTCTCTCAGTTTATACTGCTCTGCTCTTTAAGATTGGCCAGCAGGACATAGTCCCTCTGTGGAGGCCAAAACATGATTTTCTCAGAGGTGAATCTGCCTTGGCAAAATCTCTGGGTGGTGGTTCAGGAGAAAAAGTGGTTCATCTGTTTTCAGTTTGGACTGCATTCTTCTACTTTTCCCACATTCTGAAAATGCTGTTCAGCTCATGCCACCGTTGGGCCTTCCTGCCTGTTCTCTCCCGATAAAGCATGCTCAGGCCAGATGGACTAATTCTGAGCTCTGGAGTACGTGTATTAAAAATATCTCCAGAGAGTGGTGACAGACTTTACTTCTTTGGCTGGAGAGAGCCTAAGTTGTTGGCTAAACTCTTTGGCAGTATGCAGAAGTGTTTAATATAAGTACATGTCCATTATTTATCATAAACAGCAGAACATTGTGGCATGCTTGAACTATAGAAGCCTGGTGAATAAATTGAGTCAGATCTCAGAAAGTAATGTGAAGAGAGCTAAAAGACATAAATATCCAACTAGAAAAATCAGCTTATGAAATTACATATATGTATATATGATATGTCATTTGTGTGAAGAGGTAGGAAAAATTGGGGAGGGGAGAAAGCTAGTATGTGAGTCTAGGGTTTCTGTATTATGAGTGTTTTCTTGCTAATCTTTAGGTTTTACTATCTGGTTTTGTGTATTGAGTTTAAATAGGGTAGAAAAACTTCCAAAAGCCCAATATTTCTCCACTATATAGATAGATCATGTTTTATTTACTCATCAGTTGAGGCCTGTTACTTATTTCCGTCTTTGTGCTATTAAAAATAAGTTTTCCCCCTTCTAAGAAGGATGGAAGTATCCACACTTTGGTCTTCTTGAGTTTCTTGTGGCTTGTGGATTGTATTTTGGGTATTCCCATGTAAGGAGTTGCAGAGACAAAGTATGGAGCAGAGACTGAAGGAAGGGCACTCCAGAGACTGCTCCACCTGGGAATCCTTCCCATATTCAATCATCAAACCCAAACACTATTGTGGATGCCAGCAAGTGCTAGCTGACAGGAGCCTGATATAGCTGTCTCCTGAGAGGCTCTGACAGTGCCCAACTAATACAGAAGTAGAGGCTCACAGCCATCCATTGGACTGAGCACAGGGTCCTCAATAGAGAAAGGACCCAAGGAGCTAAAGAGTTTGCAGTCCCTTAGCACGAGCAACAATATGAACTAACTAGTACCTTCAGAGCTCCCAGGGACTAAACCACTAACCAAAAAGTACATACACATGGTGGGACTCATGTCTCCAGCTGCATATGTAGCAGAGGATGGCCTAGTTGGTCATCAATGGGAGGAGATGCCCTTGGTCCTGTGAAGGTTCTATGCCCTAGTGTAGTAAAATGCCAGGGCCAGGAAGCAGGAGAAGATGGGTTGGTAAGCAGAGGAGGGGGGAGGGAATAGGGTTTGTTTTTCAGAGGGGAAACCGGGAAAAGAGGTATCATTTGAAATGTAAATAAAGAAAATATTGAATAAAAAAGAAAGGAAAAATAAATAAAAATAAATTTTTTGCTTTGAACATTAGAGTATAAGATTTTTGTGCATGTGCAGATTGATATTTTCATTTTCTATGTATATCTACCTAGAAGAGGGGTGCTGGGTCAGATAGTATTAAATATATGCTTAACTCTTTAATAAATTGCTGCATTGTTTTCTAAAGTGAATGGTTTTCATGGATATTTATACTATTGAAAATCTGGACTTAATATAGATGGTACTAGTTGGACAGAGCTTGAGTAAATTACATTAATGCCTTGACTGAAAGATTTGTACAAATACAAGTTATTTATTTAGCAAGCATTGTTGAACACCTATTTCATTTCGTTTCATTTTTCCTCCTTTCTTTCTGTGTGTCTGTGCAAGAGTGTGTGAGTGCTCAAATGCATGCATAGCATGGTGCATGGGTAAAGGTCAGAGAGCAACTTATAAGAGTTGATTCTCTTCTTGTAATATATATATGTTCTGTGGATTACACTCAGGTCAGTAGCCTTGGCAAGAGCTTTTACCTTTTGAGCCTTCTAGCTAACTCTGAACACTTATTTTATACCATGTCCTGGGCAAGATTGGGCACTGTAAATGAAATATTTGTTTTCAAAGAGCCTGAGCTATTCACCAATTTCAAGTGATGCTTACAAATAATTTATTGACAATGGAGGCAGAACCCCTATGCTATAGTGTTAGGTTAGCATGTATAATTTCTAGAGAGACTTACGAGTTAAATGTTACAAATTTAAGTAAAAATGATAAAATATAAATTTCTATGTACTATGTAATCATGACTATGTCAGACATTTAAGTCTATTTTTATATTTTTTTTTATAATGAAACAAAACTATCCCCTCAACTGTGTATGAAAACTGGGGTAGAGTAGGTGGGTTGTGGGGCAGGTAAAGATTGAAGAGGCTGGACAGGCTTTCTGTGTGTAAAGATAGAACCTTGGGAAATAGTGTGCTGTCTGCTAGACTTGATCCCTTCCTCCTCTCCTCAGACAAAGTGACTCCTATTTGATGTACTTTGCCTGTTCCTGGCCTTACCCAGACTTCAGCAATTGCCCTGCTGGGTTGTTAAATAGGAGGCTTTTTAACTTTTTTCAGTGAGAAAATAGCTCTTCAAAGTTAAAGCCTTAACCATGTTTTTGTAAGAAGACAAAATTGAATTGCTTATTTATTTGCTCAAAGAGCATTATCTAATCTTTTTCCATAGATTAGAAAGGATTCCAGGACTAGAGCTGAGAAACTGCCCAAACCAGCTAATCTACTAGTCTTGATGATTCCAGAATGTTCTACTTGGGGCCCGCCTGAGTGCCTCCCTTGCAAACAAGCCCACTTATCTCCATTTTAAACATTCGGATCCGTCTGACCTGGGGAGGTGGGTGGGAGTGGTTAAAAGCATCGAGCCAGCATGATTTTACTCCTGAGCAAAGGGCAGCCAGAAGTGTCAGTGTGGGGGATTCCTAACAGGGTTGGGTGAAACACAGCAGAGACATCAACCTTAGAACAAAAGTGCCTTTTCTTTGTAGTTTTGCCTTTTTTGTTGTTTGTTTAATACTTTCTATTTTCTGAGATTATAATATAATTACATCATGACCTCTTTTTCTTTACTTGTTGTTATTGCTGCTGCTATTGGTGGTGGTGATGGTAGTGGTGTGTGTGTGTGTGTGTGTGTGTGTCTGTCTGTCTGTCTGTCTGTCTGTCTTTCTGTCTGTGTCTATGTGCAGGTGTGCTTTCCTTTTTATTTTGCTGGTGTGAGATTATTTCCTGTGTTTTTTTATTAGATATTTTCTTTATTTACATGTCAGTTTCTCCTTTCCCAGTTTCCCCTCCATAAAAACCAAACAAGCAAACAAAAACAACAAGAACAAACCCCTGTTGCCTCCTCCCTCCCCCTGCTCACTACCCCACCCTCTCCCACTTATTGGCCCTGGTATTCCCCTACACTGGGGCACAGAATCTTCATAGGGCTAAGGGCCTTATTTCCTGTGTTTTATATTGGTGTACTTAACATCCTTGGGTTGGAGTTTTCTTTCTAGTATCTTATCTGATGCATTTATTCATTCCTAAAAATAAAAATGCAACCCGCTCAGTCCATATAATGTCACGTATGTATATCTTTTCAGGGCAGACCATTTGGTATTGGATAAACAATTGGTGTGCTCTTAGTTCATTTTTCCAGACAGGGACTTTACTATGTAGCTCAGCCTGGCTACAAATTCCTTCTTGCCTCAGTGTCCCCAGTGCTGGAATTATAGGCATTTGCCACCATGCCTTCTTTGTACTCCTCCTCTTCATTGATTCATTCAGAATCAAATCAATGACTTTTATTAGTTAACATGTTTCATAGAAAAAAAGGATGTATGAAATGGGTAAGGGTTGAAAAAGAGAATAACGTGTGTGTTTCTATGCATTATTATTTAACATATTTTACCTGTCTCTTCAACACCGGGACTAGTAAAAGTAGATATATTAAAAATTGATAACATTTGCAACTTAGAAAATATAATATAATTATATTTAGTGATAATATAATCATAGTGTTTGAAATCCTATCTGCTTGGTAGTATTAAAGACAGTTTATGAAGTAAAAAATTAAGTATAAAGAAACAAAATAAAAGACAAAATTTTGCCTAAATGAACTCATGATGGCCAGCCAGGCTGTGATGGCACATGCCTTTAATCTCAGCACTCAGTAGACAGAGGGAAGTGGACCTCTGTGAGTTAGAGGCCACTCTGATTTACAGAGTGAGTTCAAGGACAGCCAGGGCAACACAGGGAAACCTTGTTTCAAAAAACCAAAACCATCCAAACAACCAACCAAACAAAAACACCTCATGATAGTCTTCATATGTGTCAGTGGATAATACTATAACATAGGAAGGTCTTGGAGATATTGAGACATTTGAGTCTTTGACATTTTATTGAATTTCTTCATATTTCAGGATTTGAATTTTGTCATTTTTAGTTTTTGCCTCCTTTCCCTTGTTAATGAGCTACACTTTTCTCTCCGTTTCTTCTTCTACTTTTTTTTCCTGCTTCTATATGGTATGTAAGGAAGTATGGGAAATGTGAAAGACATCAGGGCCTTGGGGAAGGTTGGAAGGAAGGGTCTCCAGTCCAGAAAAAAAGGTCAACTTCTGCCTTATTTTTTTCGTGTTGTTGAGGGAGGAGTAGGATACCAACCCAGGGGCCTGGAACACTCGTGTGTGTGTGTGTGTGTGTGTGTGTGTGTGTGTGTGTTTGTGTTTTCTTGGAGTTGGAATTCAGGGTCTTACACATGTTAGACAAGCATACTATTGCTAAACTATACTCTGAGCCCAGTGTTGTGCATTTTTGTAGAGAGCCACTGCATTTGAGGAAGAGTCCTTGTCTCCCTGCCAAGTGAGGGTTTATAGCTGGCAAGACAAAGTATCATGACATTTGCCCCAGGATAAAACCTTGCGTTTGGTGCTGTGTTTGCTTCCCAATAAAATCTAATGTCTGTTATGAATGGTTCCCCAATCTCACCCTGAAAGTCAGGAACTATCACCCTAATAATTCCACTTCAAATCTCAGACAGCACTCAGAGGCAATATATTCATTATTCATGTGATTAAACAGATTCTGAAGCTTCATAACACATGATATATTTATTCCTGAAGTAGTGTTTTCTAAAATAACTTTTTGGCAGAATAACATATTTTTGATATTGGTACAGTAAAGACATGATGAGGTATCTTAAGCATCTTTGGAATGTGGTTATGGTTTTTCTCAAAGCCAGTGGTCTGGGAGAAGGTGGTGGGTGCTATGGATTCTGAGACCACCTTCAAGGACTTCATAACTTTCCTGTGGTTGTAGAGGCTTTGCTGTTGACATTAACTGAACTCCAAGAGGTGTAGCTCCTCCATGGCTTTCATTGAGGCACTCATTCTGTGCATGATTATAACAATTCATATTTGACATAGAAAGGAAGTTGGATCAGGAGTCATGCCAAAATGAAATTCATCAAAATGGCAGAAGTACTAATCAGTTTTCTTCCAGAGCAAAGAGTATGGAGTTGTTATTAGAACAACTTGATTATTGTTTTATAAAAAATGGAAACATAGCATCTTATAATTTTCCAGTTCTGAAGTCTAAAGTAAGTGAGTTGAGCTCAGAAGTCCTGTAAAGATATGTTTCCCACTTGTAAATGTTAATTAAATTATATCATGTGTGTAAATAAACTTCAGACATACCTGTCTGTGGGCATGGTTCTCTAGGCTTATATATGAGACTATGTACTATGCTGGGATGGCAATGATATACTCAGGATACAATTTGCATTAAAGCAGAATTATTTTTGTTGTGATCTGTTCCCATCATGCACAACATCCTGCCACTGCTGGCTTAACATGGGAAGCATACCATCACACTATTTTCCCTGGAAGTAAATCCTGTTCCAGATGTGAGATGATGCAGGGAAATGTGCAATAGGTTGGTCTCCTCTGTGGTTCTTCCCTTCCTCCTGCTCCTGCTCCTTCTCCAGCTTCTCCTCCTCCTTTTTAATGTACCATTTTGGGGAGGATGTCTATAGCCTATTTTATCTTTCATATATTTTTTTTTGCAATGACCATAGCTTCTTGAAATCATGTGTTTAAAATGTAGATTAAACGCAGATCGTAGTCAGTGTTCTGATAGTGTTTATCAATTTTTTCAACCACCCGAGAAGAGAGAGCTTTGTTGTCAAACCAGTTTGGGGGGAAATCTCATGGGGGACTAGCTATGGTTTTGATGTCTTCAGTTTTCTGCAGCCAGGGACTTGAACAGAAGAAGTGGGAGGACTGAGCTTGTGAAATTTAGATTGTCAGATTCCCATGCATGCCAGTCAGTGTGCATTTATAGAGACAACCAAAGAGATAGCTGCCCAGACTCAGACAATTATAGGTGTGTCCTGTTTTATACAACAGCTGCTGCCCTCAAACCGGCTTGTCAATCAACATGATCATGAGAGTGGGGGAGGGAAGAGGCTCTGATTAAAAAAAAAAAATCCATGGTACACCCTTTACTTTCTCTATCTCCTGCTAACCCCAGGATCCCTTATTCAGATTTCCTTCAAGAAGAGATATTTGTAGGCATTGTGCTTTGTCTGTTTTTCTCTAGGAAAAGAGAAAAAGGACCCTTTGAAATTTTTGAATTTTACTGTACAAGGAATGAAGGAAGTACTCCCAAGGCATCTCACTATATTGTTAGGTTTCTTGGCTTTTTACTTTTGTGCAGTGGTTGTTATTTGATTTATCAGTCGGTAGATGACAATATTGCAAGTACTTTGTACATAAACCTAGGGCAGTGTTCACGTGTATTACATGGAACTGAAAGTTGTGAGGGAGGACATTTCTCAGGGAGGGAGAACAGAGCCTAGTTCTCTCCTATTCTGGAAGAGTTACATTCCATTGCCGTGGCCTCATTAATCACACTGTGGAAGAAGACGCTTGCCTTACTTGTTTAGTTAGTCATTGTCAATATCTGTTTTCACTGGTCTTTAAAGTGTGCTTTGCAATAGTATGAGGTTTTTAATTGTGTTTGTACTTACATGATTATCAGTCGTTACTTAACTAGACCTGGTAAATTAATTTTCAAGCCAGTAGGTTCGACAAAATCTATCAATTAGATAATATGAATTATTATTCTATACTAAATAATAATTTAGATCATCAGCAATATTATTCAAATCTGGCCTGACTTTTGAAATTTGTTTTCATAATTTTGTTTTGCAGGATAACAAAGCCACTGACCTTTGCTGATTGTGTTGGGGATGAGCTTCCTTTAGGATGGGAAACTGTATATGATAAGCAAATTGGAATTTATTATATGGACCACATAAATAGTAAGTAGATCGCCATATTTGCATTGTTATATGTCAAAATTTTCTTTTTTTTCACATAGAATCTCAAAAATGCTAAACCCTCGTTCTGTAAAACAAAATGATCATAGTGCCCAATGAAATGTTGAGGTTTTGTAATATGATATACTCTGTTTTCCTTAGCTGAGTAATGAATACACAAAGCTATTTTGTATAAGGAATAAATTCCTCAGGCATCCAGGAAACAGAAAAAAATATCATGTTGATTGCAAAGTAGAACCTACACATTCTTAGAAGCTGCTGTGATGGTCCTCCACCCAGAGGCAATGTCTGGAGACATTTCCTATAGCCAAGCCTGGGAGAGGTACTTTTGGCATGTTGTGGGTGGAGACTAAGGGTGCTTCTCAACATCCTATAGTACTTAAGATGGGTCCACCATAAAGAATGAGTTGTAGAGGTGAGATGTAGAAACTGGAACTCAGAAGCTGTACCACATTCTAGATCTGTTCTCTAGCTCTTGTTCTTGGTATTCTGCCTCTTCTTTGACCAGATCTTAATTAAGGTTCCATTTCTGACTCACTTTGCATTTTCATTCTAGCTCCTCGAAGTACTTTTGTCATTATCATATTGCCCCTGAGGCCATGGAGCATGACTTTCCTTTGGCTTGTTTTCTGTGCTTCAGTTTATTATGTATGGCTGTATACCTATGTTGTTCTTTACCTCTGTGCCTGAAGCTTTTTCTTACTCTGGGCCTGTGAGACTGACTCCAAAGTTTTTAGTTGCTTGGATCTGAATCTTTGTGTCTTAGAACTCGGAACAGTGGACTTTCTGATGTGGGATACTGAAACCAGAGCAGTTCCAGCATTTCCAAAACTTAGCCAATGATTATTGGAGAAGGGGAAGAAGTACTTCTCTGGCCTTGCAGGAAGTTTTAAGGTGAACCTACTGCATACTGAAAAGGTCAGAAGAGAAGATGAGAGGCTAAAGCTAAAAGTAGCCTTTTCAGTGGCTCTTAGTATGCCCAGCATCTCATGACTGTGGATGTTCAGGGGAAAGTGGTTGGCTAGACTTGTCTATCTAGCTAAGGTACCAAGGGGAAGTTTTGAATACATACTCTCTTCCTCTCTGGGTCTCCTGGACCATGGACATTGGCACTGTGGCTGTATCACTACGTTTTGTCCTTTTCAGGAACTGATGGCATGGATGTTTATGCTTACCATATGGCAAAGGCAGTGGATCTATAAAGATTCCCTGGGAAGCGTGCCTGCTACTATGGACCCAGGACCCCTTCTGGCCAATATTCTCTCATAAACCAAGCTGTCTTCTCTGGTATCCCTTTGTTTGCCATTTCTGCTTTCCTCCTCACTATGTCACAAAAACGTTTCTAGAATTCCTGTATACTTCCCATTGTGTTACAGCCCTTGAGACACAGGGTTTAATACTCTTAGAAGTGGACATGAACCTTATGAGCAAAGAGAGACAAAGGAATGTTTTTCCAGCCACCATAAAAGCATGTCCCACCACATAGGAAATAGTAGGTGAGAACAACAGTTGTAGTGTCATACCAACTCCTTGCCTATAGATCTTCAGAGAATCCAACTTTGAAATTCTTTAAAGCACAAAATCTGAGCAATTAAGTATGAACATGGGCACTGTACTGGTTGATGATGAAGTAAGGAACAAATAGATCCTAGACTGGCAGCCTAAAAGGTTTCTAAGACCCTCTGGAGTGCTGGAAGAGTGGGAATAATGCTGTTCACCTGGCTGGTTACAGTGGGTCTCACAGCTGAATAAACTTCAGGAACATCTGGGCAGTTATTAAAAACCCTGCCCATGTTCCACATTAAGCAACCTGTATCTGAACTCTGGTGCTGGGGTAGGGTTCTGTCTTCTGGTATTTTGCATTTTTCTTTCCCTGATTGAAATGCTTGCAGAGCTTTCTAAGAGTCTGGGGTGACAGAATAGGGTCAAGTAGGTGGGAAGAGTATTTCCAAGGAGGTCTTAGTTTGGAACATTTACTATCTCTCTGCCTTAGTCTCTGTCTCTGCTACTCTCTTGTCGTCTCTGTCTCTCTTCCTCCCTTCCTTCCTCCCTCTGTGTGTATGTGTGTCCACATGTGCATATGACAGACAACATATAATTTACCTCTCTAGCCTTTTGAGGTATAAAGTGCATATATCATAAAGGAAGCCATTTTAAAGTAAACAGTCAAATAGCATTTTGTACCTTTGTGTAGCTGCCTCTAGTTGCAAAACACTCTCATATGACCCAAAAGGAAACCCACCTCCTTAAGCAGTCACTCTGCAATCATCTTTCTCCCAGTCTCTGGCAATTACCAATCTGCTTTTTATCCCTGCAGTTTTGCCTATTCTAGACATTTTATATCCATGGGGTCAAACACTACTGGGCCTGATTTCTTCAGTTAACATTGTGCTTTTAAGACCTCTCCATGCATTCCAGCAAATCTTCACGACCCTTAGCATGTTATGGGAGGGGACACTCAGACATGGATTTCTTTAATGTTAGGAGTCAGGTTGATTCCCAGTGTGGCTAAGCTCAGGTGAGGCTAATTAGCGCTACTTAGAGTAAAAAGGAAAGCTTAGGATAAAGCAATGTGTGCTGTGTATTGTCTGACATGGTCTTGCTACAGTGAAAGGCCATTGTATGAGAACGAGTTGTGCTTTGGAGACTAGCTTACAATTACTTTGAGTCTGTGTAGAAGGAGTTGAAGTCAGGAAGCAGGAATTCCACAGACTGGAATTGGAGAAAGAGATTGGAGCTGGAGACATCTCTGTGCCCTCTCCAGGCCTGCAGAATGAGAAGGCAGAAGTGGGGAATGTTAAAGTTGTGAGTGTCAAGAGATAAAGAGGAAAAGAGAGAATACAAAGACAGTACTGGGGGATAGTGTGTAAATTATCCCATATTAAAGAGGTCTTTGGGAGGAATGTTATAAATACCCTTTATCTTTATAGTTCTAAGCTCATTTAGGGTCATCTCCAATGCTTATTTTCTTGTATTTCCTTCCATTTTTTTATCTCTGTAGCATTTTCTTGTCTGAGCTATGGGTATCTTAGTAGAAGGTGGTCCACTCTTCATAAAGGTTCATGATGTAGACTCTTCCATATTGTTCCTTCTGCTAATTAGTTAATTAACTAGTTATGTAAACACCTGACTGTCAGTCAATTTGCAAAGTTCACCCTCAGCTCACTTGTGATTTTCCCTTTTTCACTTCAGAGCTTACCCAGATTGAAGATCCAAGAGAGCAGTGGAGGAGAGAGCAAGAACGCATGCTGAAGGAGTATTTAGTTGTAGCCCAGGAGGCTCTTAATGCCAAGAAAGAAATCTACCAGATCAAGCAACAGCGGTTTGAGCTAGCTCAGGAAGAATATCAACAACTGCACAAGTTGTGTGAGGATGATGGCCGCTCATATACCAGCTGTGAGTTGACTTGTCTCCTTCAATGAACATATGTTTCTTTAAAGCCACTCTCTTGACTGAATTCTCTGAATGTGGTCAGTTGTATTTGGGCAAGACAGCTTTGTAAAGTCTTAGTCACATACTATTAGGCAATCCATATTTATTCCGTTGTCTGTGTTGCACTCAGATTCTGGACTGTGGTGGTAACTAACAAAGAAAGATCAGGTCTGAATGGTTAAAAATTAAACATCCATACAATTTCAGGCTATGATGTAAAACAATCTCCTATTCATGATTGCCAGGTTTCACTTGGAGGGTTCTGCTTAGAGATGGCTGCAGTGAGCACTGCTTGTCTGAAAATGATCTCTTGAGAAAAACCACAGAGCAGCTTTCTGAGTGGGGAGATCCAGGAGTCTGTAGCTATGTCAGTCTCCTATCTTGTAAAGGATGTTCCTGGGCTTTAGGACTTCATTGGTCAGAACACTGAAGGAGTCTAACCCAGATATTTCTGACCCTTAAATAAGAGGCTGTTCTCCACTGATCTCAAAAGGAACCTTGGAGGGTTCCATTTAGTGGCTGCCAGAGGTGGGATCTCATTTTACTAGTGCTTACCAGGGGGGAGAGAGAGAATTATGAACTTGGTACTATTAGGTTTTGCTTTCTTATCAATACCTATATCTGGTTAAGACATGTGGGTGTGGAGAACCTACTACTGACACTGTTTTAGTACCAGGTATTTACTCTGGTAAGAGCTTTGGCCACTAAAGATACACAATCATAGCTTTTTTGTACTGCAAGTCAGAATGGAATTGAGGCCAAAGGGCTGTATGCCTTGTGCTTTTGTTTTACAACTGCTGAAGGTGAAAAACTTAGAAGCTATGGATATTGGTGAAATTCTGAATCAGGGATTTAAAATATTTCCATTGCTCTGTTTCTTGAGGAACTGCAGACAACTCAGGTATAATGGTGTGTTATTTTCAAGTCATCATATCTCTTGGTCATATATGATATTGGTTCCTCCTAGTTTATTTTTTGACCTTTCCACTAAAAAGAAATAGGTCAGTTCAGCACTGAACTATAGAGGCTTTCTTCTCTCCACAGTTTTCTTTTAAGGCTATGCCCTAATTTTGGTAGGAGGGAAACACTGGCTTCAAAGAATGCATTAACATATATCCCTTCTCTCCTCTCTGAAAGAGTTCATGAAGGATTTGGTATCCATGCTACTTTAACTATTGTGATACCATTCACTAGAAAAGGCCTGGGGTATAAAGTTCTTTGCGGAAAATTCTCAACTCGATAAAGGAATATTTAAGTTTGTATTTCTTCTTGAGTTCATGTTTGTATTTATGTGTTTCAAAAGTTTTATGTACTTCATCCAATCCCTAAGTCAACAGTCTTTTCTGTGAAGTATCAGCAGTAAATATGTTTAAGTTTCTTGGCCATTCCATCTCAGAGCCATCTACTCAGCCATGTTACTGTTGTGTTAAAACAGTTAGAGGCAGCATTTAAATAAATTAAATTATGTTCCAGTGAAAGTGTAAATACTGGTAACCAGCTACATTTAGCCCATAAGAAGATAGTTGGACTGCAATCTGAACTGTCAAGTCTGCAAATTATTTTTTTTTAATCTTTGTAGGCAGGCTGTGAGGTAGATGGTCTCTTTCTTCATGCCTGATATTAATGTGTGTGTGTGTGTGTGTGTGTGTGTGTGTGTGTGTGTG